>VZRH01004154.1:641515-680541 GCA_013397555.1 Urocynchramus pylzowi | reverse complement strand
AAAAAAAAAAAAAAAAAAAAAAAAAAAAAAAAGCAGTTTTTTAACCAGAACTTCGTATGAGGCTGGTGACTTAGTAATCCATGAGTTGAGTCAAGGGATGACTTCAGGCAGGCTTGAGAATCCTGAGATCCCAGCTTTGAAAACTTGTTAGTTTAATCAGCTTCCCACATGTAAACAACTTCAGCAGGCTTTCTGGGTGGCTTTTAATTTATCTCTTTTTTAAAAACAGTTTTTAAATACAATTGTTGATGAATATCTAACACAGTTTTATTTTGCTATTTTTAACAGCTTTCTTTTGCTTGCATGAGCATTGCTTGATGATTTATCTCAGTCATTATGGAAACCCTGGACAGGGGAAAAAAAAAGCTGCAGAAAATGTTTGAGGTAGCAGTGAAGTAGAAAATCCCCTCAAGAATCAGTGGGATGTGGAGGGAGAGCAGAGGATAGCCAGAAGAATTTGGTTGTGGCCCATAGGTGACCACTGGTGATCCCTGGAATTTCCTTCACTGCTGGAGAGGGTGAGCAGCAAGTTGGTGAGATAAGACATGCAACATGGTTCTCCCCAGCCAAAGAGATTCCCTGGCCCTATATTATGTCCTTTGGCCCTAGATTTGGACAAGGTGGATGCAGTTCTCAAGCTCACTGGCACCATTGCAATGCCATGATGTGCTGGGTTTGGTTTTTGCTTTTTTTTTTTTTTTTAATGGGTAGAGGAAAGAAGAACAAAAGAAGAGCAGAACACATTTTATGTTAAATGTGCCTAGTTAATGATATTGAAATTTGAGATGGAGAAGCGCTTTCATAGAATCATCTAGGTTGAAAAAGGCTTTTAAAATCTAGTCCAACCATAAAACTCTTCAACAAGTCTCAAGGGTAAACAGAATTCTTGGAGGCTGTGTGAGAAATTGCTGGCTATTGGGTTTGCCCTTATGTTTTTATAGTCGTGAAAGTGTCCACGTGCATTGTGATTTTCTTGTCTAAGGCTGCAAATGGCAGCTTTTTTGTGGAATGTGTGGTGATGATTATGCTGAGAACTTTTGTGGTAGCTCATAAATTACTGAGGTAAAAAGAGGCTTTTTTTTTGTCTAGGAACTCATCATGATAGTTTGTTTTTAAATAGGTTAAGAGTGAAGTTAGTATGTTTTCCTTCTTTCTTTTTGACTGACTTCTGTGAAGAGCAAAAAAACCTATCAAGAAGTGATGAGAAATGGGAGAGTTCTTTCTGTAAAGAACCACTGCTAAGAGATGGCAATATTTTGGCTTGCTAGTTGCAAGTCTTTTAACAAAGTGTTGTTTTTGCAGGTTGCTTCTATGCTCTGAATGTCTGTCTGTGTACTTAAAGAGGGCAAATTACAGCAAGGAGGGAAGAAAGGCATCCCTCAGTAGGTAGCAGCACAACACTGGCCGTGTGGGCACGCTGGGGAGCACAGGGTCACATCTTGGGCAAGGGGACAAGGGGACAAACCAGTAGAAGGAGGAAAAGGGAAAAAAACAAAGGAAGGGAGGCAGTGAGAGGGGTGGAGGGGGTGTTTTTGCTTCTGTTAGCCGTGCCTTGAGCAGCAGTGGCTGTACCCAGAGGATCCTCTGTGGGGCTGTGTCTCTTTAAAAGTGGTGGGGGGTTGGAGCTGGGGGAGTGCTCACAGCAGTATGTATAACACAGCTGTGCTCTGTTTATGCTTAGGCTACAATAAAAAAGCTATAAAATGTGAGATGTCATAGCTCCACTTTGCTTTATTTATACTGTTTCCTCTGAGCTCTGTCACACTGCACATTCATCTGCTAAGTTGCAGCAAGAATGGAGATTAAAATATCACAGCTCAAAATAGGAGTCAAGCGGAAGGAGATTCATCATAGCCCTATTAAAAAATATGTAAATATGGGAATGAAGTCATTTTAAAGCTGTATGGCTCTCCTTCTCAGTGGGCTGGGGAAAGCTGTGAGGGATGTGCTATGCGAGTGACAGATTTATGGGACTTGTTCTTCTTTCTATTTTTCACTCCATTCCACCAAAGTACTTTTAAGATTAAAAATATCAATTTGAATTGCAAATTTTCTATATGCCATATATGTATTTTTAAAAAAGGTTTTCTTCTTAACCATTACCTAAACTAATAATGGAAAGATGTATTATTCCCAATTAAAAGGGATTGGAAGCACGCTCAGATGTTGAACTTGCAGTAGAGAGGATTTGCCCTTCTGGAGCACTTTTCATCCAGGATCCTCGGAGCACTTGCAGACATTATGTCAAGCCTCTCATGCCCTCTGAGATAGAGGCTTGCCTTACCCTCTGTACACCAAAGTACATTGAGTACTTGCAGCTGCAGTTATTGGAAATGTCCTGTGGCACTCAAACCATGGCATTTTTAATGGAGGTTGTTCCCTTTCTCTCCTACAGCTATTTTGAAAATGAAGCTGGGGTAAGAAGTCTGCAATCCCATTTTCTCATAGTTTTCCATAAGTGCTGTGCAAAGAAAGCTGCCTCTGCTAGCAGGAGCAATGCTCTTTTGAACTTTGCAGCGAGCCTGTGGTCTTTGATGTGGTCAGATTTGGGCACGAGTTTTCCCCTGGAAGAACAAAGCACAGATGTTACAAGATATTTGAGAAATGAGGGATTTTAATTAATACCCTGAAGATACAAGGAAGCCACCAAAATATTTCACCCATGTTCAGTTCTGAAGCCTAGGGAAGGAGGTGAAGGAGGTGCCATTAAATGGAGATGTGTTTTGTAGGTCAGTGTGGGTAGAGTGCAAGGAGAGGGGAGCCGAGGGAGAGGGCTGTTGTCCTTTCCTGCAGTTGCACTGGGAGCTGAGGGGCTGTATAAGAAGCTGGAAATTCTTCGATGCAAAGTGATGGAGGCAGAGCAGTGATTGTGTCTGCATGAACTTTGTAGCTTTTCAGTTGGCCTGCCTCTGAAGAAGAATTTCATGGGTCTATCTGTCCAAGTAGGATCCCTGTTCAGCTGTTGATCAGCTGCTGAACAGTACAGAGAAATTTCATCCAAAGGAGAGATTAAAATTTATCATTATGTATTAAAGGTTGTTGGAAATAGTTTTTTCTGGCTTTTTTCCTTGAATGATGGTGTATAGATTCCAGAAGTTAACCAAAACTTAATTGAATGGCAGCCTTAGAAGTCAGTGCTTTGTAGATAAAAAAAAGATTCAGCTGAGCAAGACGAGGTCATCTGTCTGTCCTGTAACTGTGTCAAGTGCAAAAACCAGAACTGAGGGAGTCAGACCACAAGTTTCCTATTATCTTATTCCTGGGAATGCCAAAATGCCTCGTGGCTTGTGCCAACTGAAGTGCTCATGTGAGTGGAACATTCCCCACCAAGAATGGGGCTAAACCAACCTAGTTCTTGTGGCACTTGGTTTATTTCCTGGAGTTGTGGCTTTCCTGGTTGTGACTTTTGCACCATCTCCTACTGAAGTGTGTTGGCAGGAGTAAGGAGGACTGTCCTTGGGTTTGCATGTCTGGTTTTTTGTTTCCTTTCTTCCTTTGTTGCTATGAAATACAGGAAATTTCCTACTCCGGTATGTGGTTCTGTAGTAATCCTGGGGTGTATGTATTCATTAAGCTGTTCTTGTCAGCAGAAGACAGATTTCCTTGACAAGCTATTCTTGTGCCAGGTGTATTTGAGAATTGCTGCTTCTGGCTGAGGTTTGGGTTTTTTTGTAGGCTGTTTTGGCATGTCAGTATAAGCCTATTGACGCCATAACATTAATGTGTATACACGTGTTTTCCTAAGGCAGCTCTAGTCCTGTGAGCCAACAAAACTATAAAAATACACTTGAGCTTGAACATTCACCACTCTGAATCACCTGTGGGTTGTGGTGTACTCACAAATAGTGATCCTCATTCTCCCGAGTCACTTGTCCTTTTCTGGACACTGTCCTTTTTTTGCTTCTGTTTGGTTTTGCATCAATCAAATGATGAATTATTTGGCGGAGGAGCTAAGAACATTTTTCAAGATGCAGTGTGATTTATAAGCCCAAATCCCATTTCAAAAATGACTTGGGAATAATTTAGGAATGGCAGGCTTGTTGGAAAACAATGGATTTGGGCAAAAAAAAAAGTGCTTTGTAATCTATTTTTCTTGTGAAATTTATTGCCTGAGGTACCAGTGTTCTGGGTGTATGTGTTATTTCATTTAGCTAATGTTTTACTTGATCTATGTTTCTTGCATGAAAGGTTATTGATATGTCATGACGAGAAGGCTGTAATTTCAATGCTGTGATATCAGTTCAGCCATGAGTCTTCTGCTGGGGATTCAGTAAGTCCTGCTGTATTTCAAGGTCCAAACAGGTTTGGAAAACCATTAGTCTAAGATGATGGTGGGAAGAAAGTTCATGAACTGAAATTGTGTTTCAGAGGGATACTCAGCAGTCTCTGAAAATCAGATTCAATTCATGCTTCTTCAAGTTAATCAAGTTCTTGATTCATTTCAAAATCTTATCCCTTGCATTTCTAAAGGACCTGTCTGACTACATACATTACCTGAAGTATTGTATTTACCCTTGTATCTGTTGCTGTGGAGTGCAATGTTTAAAAACTGTAATTTTTTTGTAATCAATTCCTTTTTTATGCATGGCAAACTTCTAAGAAGAAGATACTCCTGTACATTAACATAACCAATAATAAATTTCATTGTGAAATTCTGTGAATAAACGTCTAAAGATTAACAGGTTGAGATTATAAATATACATTGTAAATATCAGAAATCTCAGTTAGTTCTGATTTAGATTTAATTCATATACTTGTATATACATATATAGGGCTTTACAGGACTTATGGATTGATTTGATTTACATATGAAATCACCAAAGTATTATGCAAAGTTTAAGGAGTGCAGCTATGATACCTTTGGTTAAAATTGGAAATTAAATTTGGAATTAGTTCCTAAATTTGAACATCTTAGCCCAGGCAAGAATGTTATTTAATTATTTGGAAGTCTTTTAAGGAAGTCTTAGCACTGTGAATTCAGTCGATTATGAGAACCTAATTTGAGACTAAGCTATGTTGAGAGTTTTTGTGATATAAGTGAGCTCTTGGTTGCCCACAGTAATATGTCCAGTTGATATGACCTGCAGCTGTTTTCTTCTTTGTGTAAATCCAAGAAAGGAAATATTAGGCAAGAAGTCAGCATTGCTGCATGTCTCCTCCTTGCTAGCAATGTCAATTTTCAGCCAAATGCAGTACAGCTGGGCTGTGCTGAATAATAAAATACAGGTAATCCAGTGAATCCACTGAAGGACTAATATTTACAAAACATAAGGCTCTCCCAGGCATACTGTATCAGCTTGACTAAATATAGCAGACTATTAAAGCTTGACAATATAACAGGGTAAGTCATTTGCTATCAGTTACATTTTAACAAGAGTGTTTCCTAATGCCAGTTGGCTGATGCTGATGCTTTGCAGCCTTTATAACATTTATTCAGTATATTTAGTCGCTGTCTTAATGCTTGCTTGAATGAATATCAAAATTGCTATTAATGCTGGCCTGATTATTTTTTTTAAAGCAAACAAGAGTACTGCTGTTTTAAATATTTTTACTTTAAACTTAATTTTCCAAAGCAGCACGTTCATGCAGTAATGTTGACCATGAGGGTGTTTCTGAATGGACTCATCAAGATTGTTGGACTCATTTCAGTGGTTGCAGTTCAGAGACTTTGGTTCCTTCCTGAAGTCTCTTTTGGTATCAAAGGTGGACTCCTCTCCTCCAAGTCATTAGCTCTGTCTTCCACAGAAGTTTCTTGCATCCTTTTCTCTTTGGTTCACTTTTGGTTGTATTAATTAGTAGCTTACATCTGTCTTCATAGCTGCTTAGCTGCACTGGGATCGCTTCCTTCTTCTATTCTGCCAACCCATGTGGAAATGAGCAGCCCTTAGTGCACAACTTGTTTCCTCCCAGCTTTCTTTTGTGCTTCTTCTTTCTTCTTGCATGTGGAAAGATCAGGTGAGGAACTGTAAGTCCTTCCCAAGCCACCAGACAGGAGAAAACCCTGTGTGTTCTTGCATCTGGTGTTCAAATGCCATACTTCCATATGATATATTTTAATGTGGGTCTCCAATGGCTACCCACAATAATTTATTGAATAATAAGACCAAGCAAAAAAGTGGAACTGGAAGCTTAAGGTGGAGTTAGCATCTCCTTAGCGATAAAAGGGTAAATTTTTTTTTTTTTTTTTTTTTTTTTTTTTTTTNGGGCTGGTGCCAGCTACAAACTTGTGCCACCTTCTTTCTACTGCCCTGACCTACCAAAGTAGGGTTTGGGAAAAAGACTTGGTTTTTGCATAAATGAACCTGCTCTGTCATTTTTTTTTTTTTTTTTTTTTTTTTTGAGGTGTTTGCAACTCCTGTAAGCAGAAAAGAGCATGCTTCCCTTGTTAGCTGCTGAGGTAGCCTTGCTCCCTGTAATTGAGGAGCTGCAGGCAGTCGTGGAGCAGCTGCTAATAAAAGTGGATGGAATTAAATCAACCAGTGCCTGGAGTTGCCTGGCTGCTGTCCCACCATTGCCCAGGAGCACCCTCACTTGGATTATAAAATCCCCCAGTGGCCCAACATCATTTTGGGGACCACTGAGATGTGGATGCCTTAGATGCAGCAAGTGATATTTCTGGGCAAACCAGAGGGGTTGCAGAGCAAGTCCAAACAATTTGGAGTTAGAGGATGATTTTGGGGGACGAGAATCTTTTGAAAATACAGTTCTGCAGAATGCAGCAGGAAAAAAAAATGGAGTAAATCTCAATCTCATGGCATGTTACTCACCTGCAACCCCTGCAGAGGCAATGAGTTTATACTTAAATTTACAGCTTAAAGAATAATGAGGAGCAGAACTACATGGCTGTGCCCTTGAGAAAGAAAAGAAAAAAAACCAAAAATAATGTACTACCTACTAGATAGCCTAAATAATGGCTAGGAGACCATGCACTATTAGTCCTACCATCTGCAACAGTTTATTATTTACTCTCAGCAGAGTCACAGTTACATTTTCTCATTAACTAAAATGGGATAGATAAGAAGACACATCCTTCCTTTGGATATGGAGGTTTTTGGGTTTTCTTCATTGTTTAGAAACATCACAGTTATGTGTCAAGGAATAAATAAAGTGAAAGTAAATCTCCACTGAATTTCCTTAGCTGGAGAAGTTTTCAATAGCAACATGGGAGCACAGTGTCAGACCACAAAAATAAGCAAATAAATAAAAATAAAGCTGCTATTCTAGCTCAGCAGTCTTGTTTTTAAGACAAAGAGAGAACTCTTTAGACTTTAAATATTTTATTGACTTCTTTGCTACTGCAATTTTTCTGATACAAAAATATGAATAGAGAAATATTATGTAAATAACTGGGACAACTTTCTAGTGTTGCAAAAGATTACTGACAGAATATTGTGATGCCAGACTAACATGTTACATTATTTCTAAGATTATGCTTGTTTCTTGCCTTTAGTACCTTTATTCAAAGAATCTTTAATGCACTCTAATTGTATTATTGCTAATAGAACTTGTAACAACAATGATAAAATATTTATTTGAATTGCAGTAATTACTTTAAGTCATTGTGTCTAATTAAAGTCCAAAGACTTTTAACATCAATGAGAATCTTTTCACCAACTTCAAAGATCTGGGCCCTCCCCTATGAGAATTTTCAGCTATATTCTTAATGCTATTGGTTATGCTATAGTTCACTCTGATAATCATCAAAATTTATAGAATCATCACACTTGCCTATAATTAAACTTTATTTTCAGAAGTGTGATGATAATTGGATTTCTCAGTTAAGACAACTGGTGATATCAGTGCAAGAAAAACAGCTCAGAGTGAGGATCCTTGAAGTCAGATAGCACAGAATTTAGGAAGCAGCTCTAGGGTTTAATGGAACTAGTGATATTTTAAGGATGTTATATGACAGAGTCTTTCTTCCCCAAATTACAGGTTAAGGACCCAAAGGGCAACAGCCAAGCATATTGGGAAAATATTTTTCAATCACTTGAGAAGAGAATTCAGGATTTGGATGTTGTATTGTGCTTTTACTGGTCTTGTTTCTTCCTTGCGAACCAGATGGCTTGTGTGAGTGAACTGTGATCAGAACTGTGGCCTTGATAGTGATTGCTGCTGTTTTTCTGAGGAAACAGTGATACCAAATATTTTTTTTTCCTCCTGGAACCATCAATATTAGGGGACATTAGACTGCATTTGCTCAGAACTGCAGGAAACATTTTTCTTATCAGGGAGAGAAAAGCAGGGAAGAACTCAAAAAATGAGAGTTAGCATTTTTCCTCCTTGGGTTCGCTGGGGTGAGACAGCTTTGTGCTACTCAAAGACTAAAAATTAATTGTAAAGACATTGCTAATGGGGTGGTACTCTTTGCTTATCAGTCAACTGGAAAAAGAGTTGAGTGGCAGAATGAACTTATTTTAGATTGATTAAGGGAAGCATATTGAAATTAATGCTGTAATAACTGCTTGACAAATAATATTCTAATTAGAGATTTTATTACTAAGGCATCTTTTGTGTTCTATACAGAAAAGACATATATTATATATAAAAAAACCAATGTGTCCTGTACCAGTTTTATCATTGACACAATGAGCACCTTGGGCTGTATTATATTTGAAGTTGCCACATCAACCAAAGTACAGTTGAACGTTTGACATGTTTCTTCTTTTATAATAATAAAGAAGACTCTTTTCCCTGCCCCCTTTGGTACATGTATAGATACAAAACACTAATAAAATTAGATTTATGTTGATGAATAATGTACTTTTAGGGGTAGACTGCAATATACCTGATACCTTACACTTCTGAGCTCTTGGGTTCTCTCTGTTGTTAGGGTACTGAAGGCACTACTTGGTCTCGTGAGCAGAATGCATCTTTATTTTTCTTTCCATTTCCTCAGTAACAATATTGTTTCATAAGCTGACATAGAAATCTTCATTAGTATTAGTTAGCAAAGATTCTCTGCTCTTTGCTCTGAGCTGTATTTGCTCATGCTCAGTTCGAGGTCCCTGGTGCAGTCCCCTGTGTGCAGGCCAAGAGAGCAGCTGTCATACAACATGAGGCAGTAACAATATGTCTTGCAATGTTCCTGCCCTGGAAGCAGAGAGAGAATATTTAAAATCTCATGAGAGAGAGCTTGTCCTGATGAGCTCTCCTCTTTTAAGAAGATATGATAGTTGAGTGAGCCATGGGAATGGACAGGCAGCTTTCTGCAGGAAGTCTTGGAGCAGAAAGCATCTGTGTCCAGCAGTGAATTTGAATTTCCACTGTACTCACATTAGACCTGAACTGCTTAGAGGAATGGAACCAGGCCCTTAGGAAGTACTAAGATGGTGTAGGAGGAAAGAACAGCTTTCCCAAGGTCCTGATGGTTAGATCAGCATGGACTCAGTTCCAATCACTTGTATTGTAGATATGTTTTACTCTAAAACTGGGATGACTTGATGGCTTCCGGATGTCATCAAGTGAAATGGAATCAGAGGCAGCTAATGTGTATGAATTTGGTGAGAGCAGAAGCTGGCTGTGCATAGCAGCATCCAGGTGCTCCAGGCAGCATCAGGACCAATCTGCATATTTGCAGTCACCTGGCTTCCTGAGAGGTTTTTCCTCAAAATTGTTAATTCAGGGTGACAGATAAGGATGAGTACATATTTATCACTAACCTACCTTTCGCTTCAGTAGTGCAAAAGGCAGGTAAGGAGTTGTAAGCAATGGGACTCTCCCTAGCATGGGGTATTTCCCCCACTAGTAGTTCTTCTGTAATTAATAAAGAAGCGTAATGTTAAAAATGGCAAAATTTATGGATAGGTGTCATGCTTCCAGATTAGTTTAATAATATCTTTTCATTGTGAGGAAAAGATTAAATTTCTTATGGATTTGCTGGTGTCATCAGTCCCCAACATGAGTGAACAGCTGAATTCAGAGGACCCTTCTCTTGTGACTGCCTTTTCTTTAAAAACATGCCAAGTGCAACATGTAAAACATTGTGGGGAAGTTGGCTTTCCTCTGCTGACACTGTTTTGTGTCCAGGATTTATGATAGTTTTGTGTGTGTAAACACAATAGGCGTTTCATAAATTGGATTGTTTGCAGAGTGCTACAAGACACAAATGATTTTGTTGCTACCAGCTACATTATATAAAATATATAAGCACTGATGAATTTATAGCACAGGGGCCTGTCACCCTATTTCTTTTATGTGCTGTGGGTGAGGTACATCACTTCTGTAAGTTCATTTATTCCAACAGCTTACTTTTGTAAACATTATTGCATGCAGTGACTGTGAAAAGGGAGTACCTACAGTACCTTTGCAGTACCCAAGGCTGTAATGACAATTTCCCAGAAGCTCTGAGATCTGCTTGTGATTTGCATAAAATATAGCACGTTTACGTGGTTTTTCATCTCAGATAAATGTATGCTAGTAAGGTATGTATTAACTGGATGGAGGTATACTAATATTATTTCCTTCATCAATAATCATTCTGTGACTTGTGTTTTCTACCCATTGTGCCAGCATTTGTAACCATCACGTAATGTTTAATTCAGAATTATTTTTGGGAGGGGAGAGAGGTGGTGGTTTTATGCTTGTTTTTGGTTTTTTCCCTCAGGTATTTTTAAAAAAGTAGTAAATACTTATTTGACTGATGAATAGAACAGTTGATCTGCAGGATTCCACTGCGCATGAGGAGCACATTAGTAAAAAGATGGTGAGGATGTAGCTGACACCAGTATCTCTGAAGGAATTTCTTTTCCTGTAGTGCAAACCAGAAATGGCATTATCTGGCCTTTCTAAAGGGCATTTTAGCACTATCCCTGTGTTTCAAATCCTGTCTGTGGAGTAGATCAGCGAACAGTAATCAGCAGATGTGGATTCCAGGGAATGGGCAAAGTGTCTAATGACTAAATGCAGTGATTAGTGAAGGTAGGATCAAGACAGAACCATAATCCCCAGAACAACCAAGATAACTTTTTTCTTTCCAAAGCTAGTTAATACCTTGCCCTTTTAATTATCCTAGCATCAGAGGAAAGTGCCATCTTCTACCTGGCTCTCATTACTCCATCAGTCATGTTAATTTAAATACTTGTAAACATATAAAGCGGCCTTCTGAGCAAGAGGCTTGATTTTGCTCATACACATTTTTGCATCTCTGGGTTTTTGTCTGTGTTATAACCAGTTCTGAAGGGTGTAGCTTTCTCCAGCTACATTGTGTGCAGAGTTGGGGGTGCTCTGGATGTACATCACTACCCCAGGGACACCAGCCTGCAGGAGGAGACCACTGCAGGTTGCTGTGACCTCCAGGGTCTCAGAGAGCTCAGTGGCTTCACCTGGGAAAAGATTTGCTTCTTCCCTCCATCCAAAAGTTCCATTGTGTGAAGAAAGAAGGAAGAAGTGAACTGGTTCTATCTTATTTTTTATAATCCTGACCAGTACAGCCTTGTGATAAAAAGAAGTGGAAGAAAAGGAGGAGGAGAGAAGCAGCAGGGGTAAGCCATGGAAAAAAGAAGTTAAAGCAGGGAGAGAAGTCCTAAGGAATAAATGAAAGAAATTTATATGCTTGTTAACTTCCTGCAGTTTCAGAGACTTTTTTGTCTGAGACTCATCCTAACTCTGAGCACTGATTTTTGATTTCTTTTTCCCCACCCCCTCCAGCTGTATGGATTTTGTCCTTCCAGATCTTTTGGGGATGATGGCGGTTGTAATTAATACTGCTAATTGTTGACGTTTGCTATGAAAAGTGATATTGATTTCAACAGGGATTGTAAAGCCCTGTTTCGTTCCACTTACCATTCTGAGTTTGCAAACCCATTTGACATTGATAATACAAGCAGGGCATTTTTGCAGGAGTGACAATACTGACATTTTTGGCATTACTGGTTGTAAGGAATGGTCATTTCTGGATTTGATGGTTGGCAAAATGAATTGTCGCTGCAAAGTTTACTCATAACTCTCCTAATCAAATCTTAAGCAGGCATTTATCATGGTTTGAGTTACTTTTGAAGATTATATTTTGTTTGTTCTGATGTGAAAGTACAACTAGAAGGGGAAATGAAATGTATCTCTTCTAAGAACTGTGAGCAATGCAAACTTAAATTTTGATGCATCAGGAAGGTGTGGTCTATATTAGGCATTGGACCCTTAAAGGAAATGGAAAGCAAAGGGAACCATGGAAGTGTAATCAAGCTGAATTTTGTTTGGCTTTGTGCTACTTGCAGAATGGAATGGGCAATAATTTATATTTCTGAGACTTTTTTTTCTTTGTAAAGAACCGCTTATTTTCCAGCATCACCCACCCATGACACAGCCCTGAGCCACAGTCTGCCTTCCTGGTGGAAATATCTCCTTGACAAATATCAGGAGATTTGCATTGGTCTTATGTGAGTGGGATCTCCAAGGAGAAACTTGCTCTAGTGGAAGGTGTCCCATAGAACAGGGGTTGGAACAAGACGATCTTTGAGGTCCCTGCCAACCCAGGCCATCCTGTGATCTTTGAGGTCCCTGCCAACCCAGGCCATCCTGTGATACTTTTCTCTGGAAGTATGAAATTGTGGTAGCGGGAAAAGATTGCTGCCTTCCAACAGTGTGCTGAGAAGACTCTTTATAATTGCCATTGATGAAACCCAAGAGGATCTTGGATGTTTGTAGGCAGTTCCTTGCAGATTGCCAGTAAAGAGTTAAAGGTAGGTTTGGTTGACAGACTCTTCTGTATGCTCATGTGGAAGAAGTAGTAAGGAACTTGTGTTTCCTCTTGCTTTGTTGATGTTTTCTTTCATTTTCATTCATGTAATTCAAACCCTCTCAGTAAGCACCTAGCAGGCTGCTGCTTTTATTAATAGTCTTTGGAGGATGACAAAAGGAATGGGTGAAACAAGTTGAAATACTGCTCTGTTGGACAGTCAAGATGGAAAAGCAATAGCTAAGCCTTTACTGTCTCTAGATGAACACATTTTTTACTTTTCCACTTAGGCTCTGCTTGCTCTTTAGGGTAATTGAATTTTAGTATTTTCTGTTGTTTAATAGCAACTCTTAGGAAAAAAATGTTTACCAAGAGAATGAAATATCAACAGCATCACTTCCACAGATTTTTCCTTATGGACATTGTTGTGGGTTTTTTTTGGGGTTTTTCCATCCTGCCTCCACTTCAATCCATGTGTTGGTGAATCACACAGTTACTTCAAAGGCTGTGTCTGTGGGTCATGATTAGAGATCCCTGAAATCATGAGAAAGCCAGAGATAAGGGAGAGGGTGAAGTTCTGCTGGGATTTATACCATGGGAGTGTAAAGAGGAGCTTTTGTTTATTTATTTCAGAGGCCCAAAATGTTCCAAGCTAGTTCAGCTACATTCCCACCTGGTAACTGAAACCTGACCCAACCTTCCCATTAGTCAGGGAAAAAAGTGACAATGTATTCTGAGCCATTGGTGTATTTGTGTTTGTAATGTGACATTCCCTCTTGTAAAGTTATGAGAGTGTCTGGGATCCCAGTGCCCTGCTTGTCACAGCTCCTCAGTGAGGGGGAAGGGTGAGATGGAAAGCTGGGCTGCTCTGTGGTGGATACTGGCCCTCAGGCATCCCTAGAAGATGGAGTCACAGTGCTTTGCTGCTCCATGGAGACCTCAGGAGCTTCCAGAATTACAAAAAGATGGTTTTGCTCCATTGCAGCCTTACACCAGCACAGCAGATAACAAACTAAATGCTTATGTTTATCTAAGTGGAAAATGGTGGTAAATGGCAAAGAAGTACAATTATTTAGGGTTTTTTACCAAGCTTTTCTTTCTCGATTGTGTGGAACAGCCAGACTTCCCAGACATGGGACATGTTTATGAATGTCTGTAATGCTTTGATTTTTTTCTCCCTGCATTTTTCCCATAGGCTTGTTCACAGCAACACCCACTGGAGGTAATGAGCAGTGACAGTATCACTGCAACTTTCCCCTGGGGAACTGCACAGCATTGGCTCCTGCAAGCTGATGCTGGGAGCAGTGTTTTTTATAAAAAGGGTGCGATGCCTCTAGTCTCCAGCAGCATGTTTCCTGTCAACCAGGAGAAAACGCTTAAATAAAAAAGTCTAATAAACCTGGTCAAAGCGAAGCTGGGTTTTGGTTTGCTCAGCTGCTGTAATGGGTAATGAGAATGACACAAAGTTTAATGCAATATAGTTTATTTTATTCCTGAAGTAGGTTCATTGTAACCCAAGCAAGAAGTAAAGCTGTCATTATAATGTTAGCGTTTTCAGCAGAAGAAACACGAGATTCTGTTCTTAACAGAAATTCAACCCTAGGCATACGAAAATGTGGTACTGAAGGGTATAAACATAAGAAGCTCATGGTAAAGACATGGAAATGGCCTTTGTGTGGCCTTCTGATAGGAAGAGAGATCAAGTTGAATGTGCTGGACTGGAGAGCTCAGTTGCTGTGAGAGCTGGGCTATAATTCAGTGAGCTGACAGGAGGAGTGAAGTATCTCCTCAATATCTGTGTTTGGCAGAGAAGATGAATGCATACATCGGGAAACAATGTTTAAGTGTTTTATTTCCTTATTTCAGCCTGTCAAACTGTCAGCGTAGTTAATGGCCACCAGGAGAGAGTGGGGGGACGGGAGGGAGGGGAGGAGGAGGATAAATGGAAGGAAACAAAGGTGCTGTGGAGTCTGGAAGAAAGGAAAACTGGGAGAGATTAGCAAGGCGCTGAGGCATAATGGTGCCCTGGACACAAACATCCAAACTCCCTACGTTGGCTCAAAGGTCTGCTTCACTCAGACTTCCAAGGAAATGTGTGCAGATAATGAATGTCACAACACGCCACAACTTTATTTTACTGTATTAATTTTGCTGTGGTAGCACTGAAAGGTACTTCAGCAGGGCTTCGTGTCATGTTTCAGTTGTGTGCTTTGCTGAAGCAGCATCCAAAATAAACAAGATGGAATTGGCCTGCCCAGATTTTGAGATCTTGGGGTTCAGGTGTTTGTGTTGTTCTACAAACTGTCTGTACCTGGACTTGTTCATTTAAACAAACAAGGCTTGAATTGTTTCTGTGTTAAGTATACAGGGAAATGTAAGGGTTTGGGACTAAATTCTTCTTTCTGACACACCCACGCACCTTCCACAAAGTCAGCACAAATGGAATGTATTTCATGAAAGAAGTATTTTTAAGGCCAAGCCAATATTATGTATTATTTTCATCGCATGGAAACAAAACAAGAGTAAAAATAATTTCTTTTTTGTTTAATGCCTGTTTGGCTTAGTAACCGCAGGGGAGGATAATACAAAATACTCCTGTACTTTAGGCAAAAATGACACTTTGTTTTCACTGCCTTGCTACTCATGGGGGTTGGCAGCAAGAGGACTTAAGCATTCTGCCATGGGAGGTGGAGTTGGCTTTCACACAGCCCGAGGGAACGCCTCCTGAGCTGCCTCTGGGAGGTGAGGAGCCCAGGCAGGACCTGTCCTAAATGGATAAATGACAAAGCTGAAGCTTTTTTTGGGCTCTGTGGGGAGTGTGTGGCTCAGCTGTGGCTTAAACTGAGCAACAAAAAGTCCTCCCCTTGTGCATCAAGGCTGAGAACAGAGAATGGAGACAGGGATTAAACCTTAGGATGTGTAGTTTTGAGTTGGAGGAAATCTTTGGGCATTGCTTGTTCATGTCAGTGGAGCTGTGAGGCCACAACTTTGCAGGGGAAGCCACTCTGGTATCATGCCGCATCATAAGGCATGGATTTGAACGGGGCATGGGAAAAATCAGTTTTCCTTTGACAGGTCATTGTTGTAATAGTTGTGTATGTTCTATCAAAATGTACCTTTCTAATTAATTACTTTGCAAGATTCAAGTAGCTTTCAGTTGATTTTGCCTAATGCTTTTTAAAAAATTCATCTAGGTCAAACAAATTACTAAAATAAGAAAAGAATGGTACAATAGTATTCAGCATGATTTAGAGTTCTTATTATGTTAACAGTCCAAGTTGTCAGTTCTCTTTAATAATTTCAGGGGAGGAGAATTTTAAAAGGAGTTTTGAAAGGTAATGTAGAAAGCTTTTGAAGCCTTATAGTATGTTTTTGGTTACGAGCAGAGCTCTGAAGAATACTCAGTGTTCATTTCTGGAAATAGTTATTAGGTGTTGGAGGGTGGTGCTGCCTTGAGAGACGAGTCAGCCTGGCTGTGCAGAATTGAAAAGAAAAAAGTAAAATGGCATTAGGTTGGGAGGAAATGAGGAGAGCAGGGGATGAGAAGGATGACTCTTGCTGTGGTAAGAGTAGGGCAAGACTGCTTTTATGAACTCTGAGGTAGTTGTGTGCTTACATCATGTGTTTTATGGCTTTATGGTGGGACTGGTGCTGAAATCTTCTTGGTATTGGAAGTGGTCTGGTTTAGCACCCTTAGGAAGAGGTGTTAGTTATTTGTCCCTGTTATTTGGCCAGCTGAAAGGATAAAGTCTGAACCCAGCCCTCAAACTTCAGAAACATGATGTCAGCAGAGTATAGTTACACTTTTTTAATGTACATTTAATCAAATCCGTGGACCTTACTTGGTGCGTCTACAGTGATGTGCCCGGGCTCTGTAGTCTCAGGAGGTGCAGCAGGGAACAGTGCGTGCTCAAAACCTGACCTAGGGATTCCCAGTGACTCAGGGCAGGCAGAGCTGCTGGCTGGGGGTTGTGTGAGCTGAATGGGGTAGCCACTGCTGGAGAGAGCTGAGCTGCCAGTGAGCTTTTCCTTCTTCCTTTATTCGTGGTTCATTGGGAAGGAACATGCTGCATCTCCAACCTGGAGCAGCATCACTAATGTCTGGATACAGAGGCAATACTGTGTCTCTGTATTTACATTTTCCACGCAGTTGTGATGCACACGTGAGTTACCTTGCTTTGCTGAGCTGTTCTAGGAGCTCAATATTAAACAACTGCCCTGAATTTTGAGGCTCTTTGCTGAAGTGGCCAAACGAGCCCAATGTGCAGGCTCGTGTGGTTGGATGGACCGAAGAAATGAAGCAGAAAAGAAGTGACTTTGTTACTCAGCCAGTTTTTCAAAAGGAAAGAGAGTTTATGTGAATCCCTGGAAACTGCTTCACATTGTTCTCATTCAGGAATCTATATAGGAGACACTTTTTTGCCAATAAAAGCATTAATTCATGGGTAATGTGGAGTCCTGGCCATTCCTGTGTGAAAGCTCTGCCAGATTGGGTCAGATGACTCCACCTTCTAAAACTATGTATGTTTATGACATGCACTGCTTTAAGCCATAAATAAATCTGTGGCATTGTGCCTGTAATAATCCTTCTGCAGAGCTGTACAGCCTATTACCCATTAGCTGATGTATTTATCATGCTTACTGTTCTTTTCCATTATGGCTGTACTATGAGTGTGATGGTATCTGGTAAAGTAATTTAAAAAGTATTGTTTAAAGTACAAAAATACAGATCATGTGAAGTACCCTTGAAGGTAATGGAGCTCTGTGTGGGCACAGAGCTAATTATTGTGTATCATTTTGCTGCTCATACAACTGAAGTTCATCCATACACAGTGTGTGTGTGTAAAAATATGCACAAATACATTTATTTGAAATATATTGAAACCCTCGTGCTTGTGTACACTCGACTATTATAAAGACAAAGTTAATACAAACACATAAGATTATAAGATTCCACGTGTGGAGATGTTCATGGGGAGATACTACTTTAATGTGTAGAAGGAGGTGATGATGTAGTGAAAGATTTTGTTACAGTATAAAGATGTAATCTGTATATCTACACAGGAGCTAAGGAAATACCAACTGTGCAAGACTAATGTTACTTTGTTCTTAATTGTTTGCTTTTTTTTAGGAGTAAAGGAATAATTCTGCAATAAAAACCCTTTGGAATAATTTAGCTTTAATCTTATATCATATTGTTTACCAGTTTTTTATATATAGGTACTTTAAAAAGAGGGGGTTCGTAATTAAATGTAAGTGACTGTCGTCACAAACCCCAAATCTGTCACAAACTCTGGCTGTTTGCATATTTTCTTCTGGAATTTCTGCTGGTTCCTAGAGTTTAAAAAAAGTCCTAAAAACTAACTCTTCCTTGAAATTCAAAACTACCTTGAAGACTTATGATTTTAGAAAACCCATCAACTTTGTATCCAAGTATTATGGAGTGTCCATGAACAGTGTGGCATTCTGGCATCTCCCTTCTGGCAGCAGTTGAACACTATTAATTCCAAAGTAAAGAAAGGTTAAAGCTATCCTGGGGCTTCCCTGAAGAAGGAGCAGTAAGGGGGAATTCAGAGGGCTTTGCTGCTGTCAGCTGTATCTTGCTGCACTCCACCCTGTCAGCTCTTGCTTGTGATGCTGTGCCCACATCCTAAAGCTGCTAATATAGAAGGTTTATGAGTTTGCCAAGAAAATAACTTTGGTTTTTTGGTAGATGTTCTTGTACATCTTGTAGATGTTCTTTGGGGTTTTTTTGTAGATTTTTTTCATGGATTTAAGATAAAGGCGCTGTTGATGGAAACCTTTTAGAATTCCTGATTGATACATCTCTGGATAATTTTGTGCAGTAGGAAACTATGAAGAAAGGTCCTTTCAGATCCCTTTCTCCTGAAATACCAAGTAAAGGAACAACATACAGATTAGAGCTCAGTTTCAATCCTGGAATTTATTTCTTCATTCTCCTTCCAGGAGAGGAAGAAGGCAATATTAAGATTGAAGGCAATCTTCATATTCCTTATTAATTTTGTCAATTGCTGTAGGTGCTGGGGCATAAATTACCTCCAGGCCCTGCCTTTGCCAAATATATTGCTACTTGGCCTGAAAACTGCATGTGCCAGGTTCTCTGGAAGTCTCCAGTGCAAGAAGTGTGAGCTGATAGGACACAGCACTTAGTGAGGATGTGTCCTTCTCTCACTGGCATTTCTGAAACAACAGCCAGGAGCTCAGCAGCAGCTTCCAGAGCTCTTTCAGTCAAGAAGAAGCCTAGGAGACCAGGTCCCATGCTTCTAGTGACACTTCTGCTCTACTGTCATGGGATTTATTTGCTGCTTTATTTACCAATCTGAAAAATTGATATTGGTGATACTGATCTTGAAATTTGCTGGGAATTTACAGCCTCTACTCTACCCAAGTCAGAGGGAGACTCCCATCTATCAGTTCTGGTTTTTAGTTTAAGGCATTTGGCAACATAGCAATTAAAGGCTTCAATGATTTGCAGTAGAGCTTTCCATCTACAGAAGCAGAGCTTTAGTTCACTGGTATTTGAGTCCTGGGAGATCCTTAGATGAATCTAAGTATGAAACATGAAAAATTACTCCTTTTTGGTCAGCATTAGGACAGTAAGAAAAATGCAAATGAAATCTCCTTGACCTTGTTTTTGAACGCTCTGAAATAGAATCATAGAATCATGGAATTGTTTGGGTTGGAAGGGACCTTAAAGACCATCTTGTTCCAACCCCCCTGCCATGGGCAGGGACACCTTTCATCAGACCAGGTTGCTCAGAGCCCCATCCATCCTGGCCCTGAACATTTTCAGGTATGGGGCAGTCACAGCCTCTGCGGACACTCTGCTCCAGTCCTTTACCACCATCTGAGTCAAGAACTACTTCCTAACTTCTAATCTAAACTTGCCCTCTTTCAGGCAAATTAGACATAACACAGCAAGAAGTTGTTGGGGTTTTTTTTTTGTTTTTTTTTAAAAGTGTGGGTGAGGAATCATAAAATAAATGCATTTGTGTCTTAAGTCTTCTAGAAGTGCAGCAATAGGATGCTTCTAAGTTTCTACTTGGTTCTTAATTTTACAGCATTCTGTTCATTTCTGAGACAGATAAAATACCAAAGATCAAAAGATCTCTCCATTAGCTCTGTCTGGTGCTCAGGTTTGTTGCAATGACTGAGCACTGATTGGATCTGTGCTCCAGAGGCACTGTGACCCAGCCACTGGTATTTGTCCAGCAAAAATCCAGGAGTAGCACAGGAGTTCTCACTCACTAGCTTTGGATTTGGCCTCAAATACAACATTTAAATAAAAAAGGAAAGAAAAAAAGAAAAAAGAGCTGCCGGGAGGATCTTCCTTTTTGATCATTAAGACAGCAGCAACAAATTATCCCTGTTTAGTGTAGGTTTTGAGATTGCTTTGGTGCCAGGAGTTTTGCCACCTGTTCCCAGCAGGATGAGGTGGGGATATGAAGAAAACTGCTAATCTTTGAGAAATAAAATATACATGTGCACTTACAAAGTGAACTTTGATAATCTTTGTAGTGAATGAGGTAAACCATCTCAGCATTACAAATCACTCAGAGGATGAGCTGCTTTAGTGCAGCCCAGACAGCTGGGGACTATTTGTTTTCATTTATTTAAAGGAACCGCAGCAGGCAGATTCAAACAGAAATCTTGCATTTTCTTGTTTTATTAAAAGCAAAACAAACAAACCCCCAAAACCAAAACAAACAAACAAAACCTCTACCATGGTAAAAGGTCTGTATATGATCTTATTTCTTCTTTATTTTTCATATTCTGCTTTTCCTGCAGCTTTCAAATGAGATAGTAAAATCCATTCTAAACCAGAAGTGATGTTGCTTGGAAGAAGTCATGAGAAGTCATACAGGTTACATGCTCATGTAAATGACCACAATTCCAAGCACTTCAGTGTCCTGGAGGACCTGAACTGTTAGGTGGGGTGGAGCAGAACCAAATATTTATAAACATTAATAAATTAGAAGGTGCCCTAAGCAAAAATACCTTTCCAGGCTGGAGCTGGGCTGGCTCCTCAGCAGGAAGGGCTACATTCCCAAAGGCATTTTCCCATCCTTGCTTTCCCCAGCAGGTGTTCAGAGACCCTCACTCCAGCAAGAGATGGGACAAGAGGAAGCAGGGAGTTAACCCTTTGTTCAGAAGAGACTAGGCCCCTTCTCATACTTGGCAAATAACAATCAGAAGGTACTACCTAAAAAAAACGAAAAATTAAAAAAATAATCTGCATTGCTGTAGTTAGAGGGATCAGAGGTAACATATAAGAACATCCTGCTGCTGAAAATAGGATGAGCACTGTTAAAATGGTGGCAGTGGAGTCTTGGGTCCTGGTAGCAATGAAGGGGTTAAATAATTTCTGGCAGCCCACTGATCATGTAAAACCATAAAGCAGTTCCAGTAGAAAGAGATGTGTAGAGGTAGAAAATATCGGACCGAGTGCATGCTCTCTGTGGATAATAAAAATTACCCACTTTCTCACAGATGTCAAATCTGGCAGTTTTCCATTAAAAATTTGGACTGCATATCAACTATCCAAATTATTTTAGTGTCTGTTGAAGAGTGTGTTTGGCAGGGTTTCCAGCAGGAAAATAGGAAGCCGATTTGAAAACATTAATAGTATTTGAATACAACTGCTTAAGCTGATTGTTCCTTAGATGAACTCCAATGGAAATACATTCTTCCCTGCAAGTCCCCAGAAAGTCTCCAGGTGGAGAAAGTGGGGATGTGAAAAAAGTGCTTAAGAGGGCAAGGAGAGGTTTATCTCCAGAGGTTTTACCTTCCTCTCCCTCCTGTTTTACTCATACATATAGATCCTGGTTGAATAAGTGGGGATATAATAACTGGGCAAGTGTTTGAGAGGAAGTGGAGCCAAGAAGGAGGGGTATGGACATTGAAGAGAGAAAATATGCTAATAACATGTGTAGGTTGTAGGGTTCTGAATGAACCTCAGTGATGTGGGAGAGGGAGGGGATGTCACTGAAGCCTCAGTTATGAAGTGTGTGCAGTGGGCAGGTGCCATCAAAGCAGCAGCCGAGGGATTGGGTTAGATGCCCCAAAAATGGGGAAAAAGGACAGCAGAGAAAGCAGTCAGAGATATGTTGTTATTTAAAACAGTGCAAGTTTCTCTAGTCTACTCCTAGAACAACACAGGATTTTTGGGGTTAAAACTCAACTTTGTGGACAAGCACTCATGTTGAACATAGGGTTTCCTGCATCTTTCTCTGAAGCAGAGATGGCATAATAAATCAGAGTGTCAATACTGCTTTTAGGCTAGAACTGAGACACAGGAGAATGAATTCAGGAGAGAAAAGCCATCAGAAGAATAAACTGAAAATTTCCTGATTGGGAGTTTGGCTAGGAATGGGCTTATGACTATAGATCATGGATGTCATAAAATACTTGAAAACTAAGTAACAGGACAGTAATGCACTGCTGAAAGGAAGTGATGGAAGTCATGTTCTGGCAGGTACTTCCACTGGCTTTGACAGGCTGTTTTAATGCCAGCAGAAGTAAGTTAGTATTTCGAACTGGGGATGTAATCACAGTAATGCTTTACTGAGTTTTTCACAGAACAAAAAGTAATAGGAAACAAATACACTCATCTCCTGGTGTTCTAGACACCTTCTGTCAGATCTTGAAAATGTCTTGTCCTGGCTTGGGCCAGTAGAAGTGATGAAATAGAGCTGTTGTACTAATATGACTTTTTAAAAAGTGGAATCAATTTCGAGCCAGTGCAGTGTTAATGGGGATGCAGAGAGAGTAGCACAGTTATTTCTCTTCTTAAATCCTGCAACTCTTTTGTGCCCTTACAAGACTTAAAAGTGCATCAGAAGAAAAGCTCAGTCCTGCCTCTCTATTTACTGCTGTCCCTGCACTGGCAGGGAGATTGGCTTGTTGCTACAGTAGGAACTGTGCATGTGAGAGAGGGAATTGCTGCTCCAGAGAGCTCATGCTCTGCAGAGGTCAGAGTCAAGTCTCTGATCTGTCAGTGCACTGATACATTTCTTAAAACATCTCTCGTGAAATTCTCAGGCTTTGCCACCTCTAATCTTTTGTTCTGGTGCTTGCAGAATTATTGTCAATCCTTATCTGAAGGATAACAATGGAAATCGGGTGGTTTTCTGATTTGGTGAAATTCTTGGTATAGTGAAATTATTAGAAATTTGTTACTTGGATTTTGGGAGGAAGTCAGAATTTTATCTTTCAGAGGACTTTCAGGTCTCTTCCAATAGGTGATCTCTGTGGTGTTCCCATTTGTCTCTGTCTGAGTTGGATTCCCAGAGGTATTTTTTTTGTCCAGCTGTTGTTTCCTGGGCAGCATGGCACTTTGTGGGAGAGCGGGTCTGGCATTTACTCTGGGAGGAAGAACACAGCAGGGTCCTTGCCCTGGAGTGGGGCAGAGGGTAAGTCATGAAGAATAGTAAGAACACTTGAACTATTAGTCTGGAACAGTCAAGAGAAGAATGGAAAAAAAAAAAAAAGAGAAAAAGAAAAAAAAAGAAAAAAAGAGAGAGAGAGAGGTCTTTGACATCCTTGGTCTTGTTTGTTTGAAGGGAAAAGTGTTCCTGTCAGGTCAGGAGTAGTTAATATCTTTTATTGGTACTTCACCACTGAGTCAGGAAATGTCTTCCCAGATACCAAAATAGCATGGAAGTGCTGAATTGATCTGTGGAGTATTTGAGAGATTTTCTTGTATATCTGTGTTAGAGCACTGTCTATCTCCAGCCATTGTATTGGCAGAGGATGATTGCAGGATCCCTACATGCCCAATTCTGGCAAGTAGTGTTGTTCCTGTAGGGAATGTTGTGTTGTCCCTGTAGGGAATGCCACCAGCTGAAATGCTCAGTGCCATCTGAGGAGGTTTTCCTCTCCTTTTCAGGGCAGGACACAGGGAAAATAGGTGGGATAATTAAATATGTGGATGTGAGGCATGTCAACTTGCTGAAGCACTACCTTATCAGTTTTGATTCTTTAATAAGACTGAGAGAAATTTAGGCCAAACTCAAAGCAAAGCTATGTCTGATCACCCAACCATCAAAGAGGGAAAGATTTATTTTTATTATTAAGGGGTGCATCCAACAAAATTGCTTTTGGGTCTCCTAATCTGTGTTTATGCTATCAAAATTTCAGCAAATCTCAGGTTTTTCTTATGTGATGAAGCTTGTTTCTTGCATAAATTCACAGTTTGCGATATATTCTGTGTTTGGCCATCATGAAAGAATGGGCAAGTAAGTTCAAGTTAGAGAGTCTCTCTACTCCTTCTTTAGTGTCAAAATGGGATGTCAACAGGCCTTTTTGTCTAGATGATTTAGGTGGATCTGCCCATGTGACTGGATTAATCACTTAAAGGCCTGTATTACTTTTTTGGAGGTTTTGGTGGTTGGGGTTTTGTTTTGTTTTTCCTTGGGAGAAGGCTTTCAATACTTCCACTGTCTTTTAAGTTTTCTCCAGCTGGCAACTGGAAAGGAGCTCTCTAGGAAGGAGAGTCAAATCCTGACACTGTGGTGGAGTCTAAGTCAAAATCCAATCTTTGTGGCTTCACTCTGGTCTGCTCCAAAGAGTTTAAGGGAAGGGCCTTTTGTCATTCCTGTCACATGAAAACAGGAATTTCTAGGAGTTCCATGACTGTCCATTTTTGTAATATTTCGACCCCAGTTACAGGAACAGTAATTTACTAAAAATTTGATTATTTACTTGATTTATTTGATTATTTGAAATTTATAATTTTAATTTTAAAATTAAAATAAGGCTTTGTTTATTATTCTATTTTATTTTCTTCAGTGATTGAACAAAATGGAGTAAATGTTTTACTCACACCTCCAACTATCCAGTGCTCAGATTTAGACAGTCTTTTAACTTTTGGGCCTACTTTTATAGGTAAAACATGTTGATTTGATGACAGAGGCTTCCCCAAAGCCAGAGGCACTTTCTCTTCCTGTACTTTGGACACACATATTTCTCCTCATACCATGGGCATAAATGTCCTTGATCTTCACAAACGTATAGCTGGTGGGCATTATAACAAGTCTCAGTTTGCTGGGAGAAGTCTGTAAAACTGTAAAAAAGAAGTCTGCTTTCCAATGTGGATAATAAAATACTTTCCTGCTCCTTTATATGGCTTTAACACACATTGAGCTTTGCAGTTCCTCTTAACCTGCTTTCCAGATTTCTTTGGAAGTAAAAGTTGAGAGAACATGACTGATTTGGGTCCTGATTCTGCAGGTCCTAAGTGCTCAGAGCTGGTCAGGACCTGCAGCTGTTCACAGAGTTAAAGTATATGGAAGTCTACTACTTGAAATACTTTTGCCAGTAGATCTTGGATTATATGCTTTAGGACTAGTAATAGAAATTTCATGAACTCTCTCCTTTTGATCTCACTGTCAGATTCTGTGGCTCAGCAGGAGATCCAGTGGTCAGGATATTCAGCTTGTTTCGTTTTTGTCTGTTTCAAAATGGGTTGGTGTGTTTTGTTTTTTTTTAATCAGCTCCCAGTTGAAAATTGCTGGCAGATTAGGTTTACATTGGTGAATCCTAGCATAAGAAAATAACGTGACTTTAAGTGAAACACTGGCAAGTGTACAAAGACAATACATAATTTTCTGATAGTCCTCCTCTCACTCCCCATTCTGTGTCCAGCTTTAGGTGAAAGTGATAATAACACATAGACTTCTGTGAAACTAAGATTTTCTATCCTGTTACATCTTCCTGTACTTATTGTTTCTGATTTTTGTGAGTTTGGATAGACTGTAGTCTCAGCTTGAGTGTTTGTCTTGGTGGCTGTCCAATAGTTTAGCAGGAATTTCTACTTGCTTTTGTCACTTCAGCATTATTCCCTATTCCTGGAAGTGTTCAAGGCCCGGCTGGATGGGGCTCTGAGTAACACTGAGTAAGGTTTCCCTGCCCATGATAGGGAGGTTGTAATTAGATGATCTTTTTAAGGTCCCTTCCAAGTCAAACCATTCTAGAATTCAGAATCCATTCGTAAGTCCAGGTTTTTTTCCAGGATTTTCCTACTTTATGTAGCTTGCAGGATTTTAAAACCTTCTTCCATGCAGATGAGGCCTTCCCTGTTGTTAATCAGGAGTGATTTTGGCCACCTCTTCATTTGCAGCTTGCAGTTTTGAAAAGCTCCTATCTCCAACCATCCTGCATTTGAAAACTAATTACCAGTTGTACTATTCATTAATCAATCAATTTCATACATCCTTAACACAGGAAAGGGGCTTTGCAGGAGTCAAAGGAATTTTATTTATGAAAAAAAAAAATGTTTGCGGTTGCTGAGTCCGAAGACCAGCAATCACAGGAGCTCATTGATTGTTTGTCCTAAGTGTAAACTGTAACTAAATATTCCTTTATGATTTTTCCTTTTTTTAGAGGGTAACATTTAAATAAATTTCTACAAACCTATTGGAAAAGGAGCTTTATTCTTTTATCTCTTTCTTAGGCAGAGTAGTCCCTACTAGCTTTGGAACAAGATTGTCCAAGAAAACTTAGCAAAAGAAAATAAATAAAGCAGCACATTTAAAATAAACTGCATTCTAAAAGAAAACATTTTTTTTACCCAAACCACCCACATATATGTTAACATACAGAATTAGTCCTAACCTGCCAAAAGAAGAAAATGCACAACACCTTTCAAAGATGCAAATTGATAATTAACAAAACAATTGAGTTCTAGCCTTCCATTGCTGAGGTGCAAATTGATAATCAGATTGCAAGGAAAAACTGGTGGCTTCTATTTAAGATTTGAGAAAAGGCTCCCTGTGGAAGGAGGGGAGAGAAAGGGACTAAGAAATGAAACCAGTTCTGCAGAGGGAAAATCCCACATGAGGAGCACAGGGATACACCAGGCTTTATCAGCTGTATGGGTTGTGTGCTGTTAATTGTGACAACAGGAATGAGAAGGGAATGGTAACATTTGGTTATGTTATGGAATTGCAGATATTTTTCTCATATATATCCAATGCCCTACAGTGATGTTGATGGGGGAAAATGCAAACCCTGTGTAATATTTTTTTTCCCCCACTTACCTTTGGCAGTCTTGCCTTCACTTTGCACATTAAATTCTATCTCCTGTATTTTTCTTAATGTTTCATATACCCATGAGCAGCTGCAGGTAACTGCCAGTTTATTTTACCCCAACTTGTCTCAAATATATTTTACACTTTCCAAATATGAAATTTTACATAATGATTTCTACTTGAGTTTAAGAGGAAATAAATAATGAGAACTGTCATCAGCTTTTCTAATAGGAAATTTTAGTGCTCAGTGCTTGGGCAAAACAGGTTGTTGTACAGCAGGAAATGTTCATGTTGCAAATTAAAAAGGATGTGAGGAACTGGAGTTTTGTTTGGACAGTTGTAATTTGGATGCAAATTTTGAAGAAATGGTCATAAACTTTGTTTTGTGTTTTCTTACCATCCAAGTTGTGTTTGTTCTGTGCTTTTGGCTCCAATAATATTGGTGCCTTAGGTTGTGGCCTGTAGTATTTCTGCTACTATGTACCTGTGAAAGTTGATGGTTTTAACGGGATTTTTGCTTAGTTTGATTTTAATTTACTAGTGACTGGTTCCCAATGCTGTTTAATTTTTTAACATCTGATTTCTCCTGAAAGATGTGTATCGTAGCATGTGTAGTCCTTTTTAATTTTGTTCTTCTGAATTCTTTTCTCTTGAAGTTTTTTTACTATGGGATCTGCATTTCAAAAGTAGAAGAGTAATTTAAGGATAAGACCTTTTTAATAATCTGAATAATTTGTGTAGTTTGACAAATATAAAGATATATAGTCTGGATTTTTTAAGATCGGTTGAAGTATTCGAGACTTGGTTAATTTGAAACCGAGCCGTGTGATTAAATGTCCTGGGTATCACGGAAAGTTTCAGCCATAATTATACAATTTTAATGAATTTGTTGCTCTTGAAAATGTTGAGTTGACAGCTGCTTAGGATGAAGCCCTGGCTGTTGCAGCGCATGATAGGTGGGGGATTGCGAGCTCTGAGCGCTCTGCGCGCTGCTCGGCTCCCTCTCAAAACCAAGTTGAAGATCACTCAGTAAATGACCAGCTGAGCCTTCCCTTTCCATCAACAGAGCAGCAGCATTTTATTTTGTGGACAGCTGGCTGGTAGAGAATACTTGACATCTTCCTCTGATTTGTGGTCAGCATGTGTCAGTGTGTGTCAGTCCACCAGGATGGTTGTCACGGCCCTCATCATGTGAGGAGGAGTGGAGGAATTTTGGATGCTGATACCGGCAGTGACAGTACTCTTGAGCCTGGATTCAGGAAACAGATTAATTCCTCTTCCAGGTGCCAAGATTTAGCACCTTTTATGTATTTTGATTAGCACTGAATAGGAGATTTTTATCCTTAGTGGTGTAATGGCTTGTTGCATTTAGATACCACTTATTATGAACTAGAATCTGACATTCAATATTATCTGACTTCTCTGAAAGCCAAACCCTCTTGAGTGAATGTGATGTTTGACAAGTAAATAATAGAGTAGGGTGCCCTATGAATGTGTTTTAACCTGTTCCACTGAAGTTTTTTTAGCATTGATGCATGTGTTTAAAGAGTGTAGTATGCAAGGCATAGAAGGATGGAAAAGTTTGTTTATGTATTCAATAATTTCTTCTTGGGCAAGATTCATGTAGATATCATTCTACACAGCATTTTATTATCCTGCCTCTGGTACAAAGGTGTATGTAATCTGAAGGTTGGGGGTGGACTTATTCTTTTCAAATAAAAGCCACTAAGGCCAGTAGTTTTGTGCCTTTTCATGTCTTCTGAAGTCTGTGTGATTTCTAACCCTCTATTTCTTTTTTCCAGGCTATTCATGTTTGCTGTCGGGCAGGACAAATCAATCCTTTCTAAGTACTCTTTAATCATAAATCCAGATGTATTAAGCTTACTATTACCTAGCCAGTGGTAGTCAGAAAAAGGCAGGAGGGAATGTCTAGTCAGTATGGCTGAACTGTGATTGGAATCACAGGGCTACTTGCTCTTTGCACCTTCACTCTTGGACTGCAGTGATGCTTTTGGTCTTGTTGGTGAGCTGCCTTTTTAAAAATTTTGGTTTTATTTTTGTTTAATAGAGGCTGTGTTCATATTCTGTCTAATTATTGTGTTTTGTGGCGTCTGTTTTGTGTGCACTGAATGTTCATTCCCCTTAGCTTACATTTCCCCTCTGGTTTTCAATAAATCTTGGTGGACCTTTGTATCCTTCCATCTTTTCTGCTCTTTTTCCCTGGAGTGCTAATTCCCCCCCTTCCAAATATCTGTAAAATCAGCATTTTTTTTTTTTCCCTCCTGAGCAGCTATTGCCATCAGCTGTTATAAAATAATGGCTTCAGATGTGTCCCTTATAATACATTGACCCCTCTGTCTGATTTATCATTAATTTCCAGAGATTTGTTCCAAACTTGAACTAATACCTTCCCCCCAGGGTCCTGAGTTATAAACCACATTGAAACCCACTTCCTTTTGCTTTTGTTCTTGGAATATTAATTGTATTGCCACCAGCATCCCTGGCACACGGAGACATCCCACCACAGTTAAAGATATCTGAGTGGTTTCCACTGGCTTCTACAACAACATTCAAGCTTCTTACACTTATTCCTGAGCTTTTATTCTATCTTGCTACTGTTTTCCACTCCAATACCCACACTCTTACCTATTGGAAAATTCATTTTTGTCTCCCTGAGGTTCTTGCCAGTTGGTTCTTTGTATTTCTGCTTTGTGCCATTAAAAGTAGAAAAGGTACAACCGTTTGCAGTGGAACTTGGTTTCTGCCTAACTGTGTTGGAATGTCTGTAAGTTATGGTTTTAATAGGCTTGGAAGACTTTGTATGCATTATTAATATTAATTAAAATATTAAAAGAGGATAAGCTTATGAGTGCTGCAGCATAGTCAGCAGAAAATGTTGAAATGTTGGGGTTTAAGTTTTTTTTCATTTTAATGTATTGCTCTTAAAGTGGGGTGTGTTTGGAACTAGCAGGTTGAAGGCATGGTCCCTGGCAAGGCAGTGAAAAATCTGCTTGGCTCTGCTGAGCACAGGACACACAGATATTGTGTGTTCCCTGCAGCATTGCTGGGACTGGAATTGAAGGACTGTTGAGACTTGGTACCCGTCACAGCTACGTCTCTAAGTCACCTTCTCTGGGCACTGTGAAAGCCACGTTGTCTTTTAAACTTAAAATCAGAAATTCCAGCTAGTCCTTTGGAGATAATTCCCATGCCATGGGGTGATTTTATTAATGTCCTGTTTGTTCTTAGAATTACAGTCAGCTCTTCCTAAGCCAAGGACTGAAGAGGTTGCTGTGTAGGAACCTGTTCCTTTGGAGCTAAGCCTCACTGATGAGCCTAGCTTAGGCCTTAGCCTAGCTTAGGCCTTAGCCTAGCTTATTATTTTCCTGTTGCTACAGTGCAGCCTGACAAGCAACTACAAACCCTTGCTTAGGACACGTTTGTAAATCTGGTGGACCCATAGATCTCCCTGCCAAGGCAATAGAAGCTGTCAGTCATTGATACCTGTGAAAATTAACACCCCAGAAAAGCAAATCCACTTTGATCTGTTTTGAATTTTAGCCCTTTTGATANAAAAAAAAAGAAAAGAAAAAATGGTATTTTGACAATCTGGAAATCGTAATAATTATTTGCTTTATTTGGAATTGTTTTGTATATCTACTGTAATGGTTTAGTAGCCTTTGATCATGTAAGTAGAGTGTGTGAACATCTATGTATATGAAGCAAGAATAATGAAATGCATATTCTATGTTGCTTCTTGTCTGCAAGCCTATTGTTAACCAAATTCAATTTTAACCTATGAGGACCCACAGACTTGTTATTTGCTGGAGCCAACAGATAAAAACAGTGCAGAAAAATAAACATTTGGGAAGTAAAATATCAACTCCTTACTCATCACAAAGTTTATTGAATTAAAGGCTTCAAACACTGGGGCTGTAGGTAAGGTACAGCCTGCTCCCACGTCAGGAGGACACACTGCTTCTCATGCCTGGAGTAAAATTGCCCAAGACCAGAGCAAGTCTGGAAAGTTTTGTTTCTTGTAGGCATTTATGCATAAAGGCTCCATTTGTAAGGCAGAAGTCGCCGAAAACAGTATATCGTAGTATGGGTAAAGAATGGTGCTGAGAGCAGAGGAAAAGCCTTAGTGCCACATTTTTGGGTTTGCTTGCCAGATTGGGGGCATCTGTGGGGGTAAAACACTGCTAGTCATCCCTCTGTACTCAGGCCTGGTATCCTTGGTTGTTTATGCCTCAAGTTTCGAATACCTGGAGGTATTTTCTGTAATATAAGGCCAGATTTTAATTTTTTTTTAAGTACCCAGGCAAAAAATTCCAAGATCTGATTTAGAAACATTAGGATTAGAGAAGAAAAAATCATGATGTCTTTGTTTTACTTCAGACTTCAAGTCAGGAGTGCTTCTGCCAGCTTTACCCAGAAGCAGGAGAGGGATAGAGACCTAACAAAAATGCAATGAAAGCTGAGTTCTTGTGCATTCACAGATGTGTAGGAGATGGAGCTTTAAGAGAAGTGCACAAGCAATGATTTGTGCTTAGGAACATCCACATCAGTTTTGTGGTGTGTACAGCATTACCAGCCACTGGTGTGTGATAAAGATGCCACGGTGATGGCAGCCACTTAGCCATATCCTGTCAACTCTTAAGTGTCACTGACAGTCTATTTGTCCCTACTTGTCTCATTTACCCTGACTCAGCTCCATGTTGAGGAGCATCTTTTGGATACAGGGCACATCGACCTGCTATCGTGTTTGTGAGAATTTTTGGGGGCTTTATTTTGTTTGGGATTTTTTTTTAAACATGTGTGGTGGGTTCACTTCTTCCCTTCTCACCAAATATCAATTAATGCACAACCAGCACAACATGTTTTGCAGTTTTTATGCCACTTAGCACCACATACTCCTGCCTTCAGTGGCTGATGATAACAAGCAAGTAGTGGTGGAGCAGGACAAACAGAATTTCTACTACAAGAAAACATCCTAAGATCCTCTATCACGACAAATCTTTCATATAAAAGGTTCATTTGATGCTCTGGAGAGCCAGATAGCAGTTTTTTTCTCTTCATCTTCTCTGTGTAACTGTATTAACTGCTTCCCATTTGATCTGAGCTCATGGAGGCACCAGTGGTCAGGCATCGGAATTTCCAAGTTCTTCCCTTCCTACCGTGGTTGCTGTTTCCTCTCCTGGAAGCCTCACCCATTGCATTCCAGCTTTGGAATGGTTGTCTCCTGGGCAGACAAAGGAGTGTGGTGCTGCCAGCTGGCTTGTGGCTGTTGCAGACACCTCTCAGAGCGTGGGGAGAGGTGTGGGTGGCGTAATGCTGTGCTGGGACAGCTCCAAGGCTGCGTGCCTGAAGGAGGGATCAGGCTGCCTCGGCCAGAGTGGCTCAGGACAGGCTGCTGGGAGCAGCACTGCAGACCCCACAGATGCACTGACATCATTCCAGAGTTGCTCAGGACCACATTGATGATCAGAGCCTTGCTTCAGGGTCTGCGCTGCAAAGGATGGGATTCACAGATCACTTCAGGAAGGGGAGTCTGCTGGGAAGCTGCAGCTTCTGCCTATTTTGGTTGGCTGATTCAGACTTTCGGGGTCATTTGGGGTGGATTGATATGTTCTCGTTCTCCGTATGTGCGGCAGTGCAAGGATCCTGCAGATTGCAATAAACGGGGAGAGGGAAGGAGCAGATTGTCCTACCGGAAAGTAAAAGACTCTTTCAGGATTGTGTAGGTTGTGTAATTTGAAGATCAACATTGCTTATGGTGAACAGATGGAGAAGATGATTAGAAGCTACAAGTGCCCTCCTGTGCTATAGGCCCAATGTCAGATAAACTACCTCTACTGAAAATTATCACTTTCTGAAATTCTAGGACAACTGTAGGTTGTATTCTATGAAATTTAGAGAGAAAACTGGTGTGAGGAGGAGGGAAGGATCTAGACTGTTAACTGTGTGAGACTGCAAACTGCCTCTCAGGAAGCTCAGATTCAAGGTGATTTTAGTGTCTGTGAGTGCTCAACGTTGTTTTTATGAAACTGTACAAGAGGAAATTCCCATTATTTCAGTCCTGGAGTTCACTGTGGCTATCATTAGTGCAAACCAGGGTGATTTTTCCCTCAGTGAGGGCATGCTCACCAGCCTCACGCGGTACAGTAACAGTGCAGTATTTGTACACCAGAGAACACATGCAAAAACCTGAAAAAAAAAAAAAAGCAGTGCATTTTGCCACATGTGGCTGTAGAAAAAGCTTGATATCAGCTTGAAGCTGATACTGGAGCTGATATCAGGAATGCCTGGTTAAGAGCTGCAGACCAGTGTGTGTGTGTTTGTGTATTGCAGCAGTGTGGTAGTAGTTAAAGCTGATCAAGTGAGGTTTTGGGGTTTGTTTTGAAAGATGTGTTTAAGGTATCAGTGAGTAACAAAGATATGGAACGATGGACAGTGACTGGGGAATAAATGGTGCACATGGACTAAGCTGGCACATCTTCTGTCTGGAAGTGAGGCATCTTCCTTAAGGCAAAACTACCTGGGTGTTACAAGGATCCCAGCTGGAATCAATGTCCCAGGGACTGGGAGGGCACACAATGGCAGGCTGGAAAATCCATGAACTGGATAAGTAAGCATTAGTGCCTGGTCAGAGCTTGGCAGACAAAAGAGGCAGTGCCAGGGCAAGAAAGCACAGCACAGTGCCTTAATGGAACGCTTTCTGTGAGTTGTGTAAGGGCTGGAATGAAAGTTATGCTCAGTAAGTAGAGAAAATACTGAAATTGTAAGAGGGGAGAAAAAGTGGTTTTCCCCAAGGATAAACCAAACTGAACTAGCACATGTGAAAAAAGAATTTGGTTGTTCTTGTGGTTAAATCAATGGCAGTGAGCAATGCCATGCATTAGAAGGGAAAATGGTCAGTGGACGTGGCTCTGTATTGTCCTGCTTTTGCAATGTGTGTGTGTTCATAAAAAGATATCTCCCAAAATCAGAATGAGCAGCAATGGGGAAGGTGTTCCCGACGTGTGTATATAATGTATGGTATTACATACAGAAACTGTTGGATAAATGAACACTAAGATTGTGAAGTCAGGCTTTCAAAGCATAGGAAATGCCAGAATTAGATTTGCCTGCACAACCTTAATTCAGCCCCTTTGTGCATATGCATTATGATACAGTCTTTAATTACATGATCACATATCAGACCACTGAAATGACAGTGCTGACAGAATGAGAAGATATTCCATATTTTTCTTAATCCTTTTTGTGTGTCCCTGTGGCAGGCATATTCTCTACACATTCAGACTCCAGCTTAAAAACAGAAATTCCGTAATATTATTGGTATAACCAATACATTGAAAATGAATAACTTCCTATAGCCTCCTCTATGATGCTTATCACTGTGTTATCTGTATGTTGCAAAGATGTTAATTGATTCTCACAACATCTATCTTGGTGGTACTCTTTTTTACAGATGAGGGAAGTTTTTGAAGGGGAAGAAAACACCCCAGTTCAGTCAAATTCTACCTGTATAGCCACAGTCATCCTAAATCCTGGCAGCAATCCATTTCACTGCAGCCTGCTTAATTCTGAATATTTATCTGCCTTAGGGAGTTTCTGGATTACATGAAAGCGTCTGAACTCTGATACCCAGAGCTGTGCCCTTGCCACCTGTTTCAGGGGAACCCTGAGGAAAAAAGGTATTTTCTACCCTTCTCCAAAGTGATGCTACTGTGCACCAGGAAGGCCAGAGCCCTGTGACAGTCCAGGCTCCAAACTGGCCAGGTGGCAGACATGTAGAAGGACTGGGCATTCAGTGGAGTGGTTGATCCCAGGTGGATACATGCCCTTAGCCTTTTCTGTGAGCTCTCCATGATAATAACTGAAGAGGAGGAATCTTGCTTAGGCCTCTGTTCAGTCAGCAGAGAGAAGGAAATGGAGAGTTCACTTGGAATTAAATTCTCTGTACAATTCCAGTCTCCAGAGGTACCCCCTGCCTCCATTTGATCTGGAGGGAAAGTAACTCCTGTGACAGGCTTCTAAATGCAACTGGGGCAGATCTGACTTCTCAAAATGTTGTTTTCACTTTATTGTAGCTGTTCATATCTCTAAAATAAAGCATCAGTTGAGTGTAAAATGTAGCAAAGTATACGTCCAGATACACCAGGTCAGAAAGTGGGACATGTGTGACAAAGGGCTTCCTGGAAGTATTTGGATTCCTGCAGAACTGTCCTTTTGGCTTGCAAATCTCTTCTGCCTTCCATTCTCATGTTCCAGTACCTAAAACAAATGAGTTCACGGTCCAGCAGAAAACTTTGTAATATGTAACTCATGTTCCTTGCCAGAGCTGGCTCTTCTGGGGGGATATTCTCCTAGAAAAAACTGGAATTTCATCATATAATTAGAGAGTACTGCAGTATGTATGCACAAAGACTGAATCTTCGCTGGGCTTCCAACAGCTAAATAAGGAACGATTGTGAAATCTTAAAGCACATTATTTTGTTGAATGCTCACTTTGGCTCAATATTTTTTCACCACAGAATTTTATAGTATTAAACTGAAAATGTTGTAGAGGTCTACCAGCCTTTCCCTCTCATTTAGGTTATCAGAGGGCTGTTGCTGACGGATACTTAGAGGAGAGTCCTGCTGGTTTCTGCCAGCTGTGGACAGCAGCAGATGGGTTGAGTCAGTCAGAAATCCAGCAGTTATTCCCAGTTGTGAGAGTAGTGGCCTCTGGCAGTCTCAGCATATTCTAAATTAATTTTTGTCTTTCTCATCTTCACCCATACTTGTTTCTCCTCAGCTCCTGCCAGCCCGTTACTCCATTTCTTTAATCCGTGCTGCTCTGCTGTGCTTTAGGTCTTTACATGGAGTTAAGTTGCTTCAGCTGCCTTCACAATCTGGTAGCAAACAGAAGGGTGTGACATTTTACTGCCTCTGCAGCACTTCCCAGTGCAAAACCTGGGAGCACTCTGGTGACTCACAGGAACTGCTGGAAGAGGCTTGTGAAGCAGGTTGGCACAACGAGGGTAGCATGCCCAACCTACCAGGCCATTCAGTCTCTTGCACTGATTTTCAGCAAGTGTTTTCTGCATGTGGGTAAATTGAGAGCTCCCTGTTCCTCAGTCTTGGGCAGCATTCCCATCAGTGGTTGCAAAGGGCAAGTGGCAAGAGATGATTTCCTCCATGCACATTTCAAGGTCATCCAAGAATCATTTAAGCTGTGTCAGTGAGAGTTAGAGTGATTTAAAAAAAAACAAAACAAAACAAAAAAAGTGTAGCTCAGGTCATGAATGGCAGTGTACGAAGCCAAGCAGTTCATTTGTTCAAGTTTTATACTCATTGTTTTTGTGTATTGGATGCTGCATTTATTTTCCTTTAAACACTGTATATATTAGGCCAACCACAACTAAGATGATGATGATGTTTCCAATGGAGTGGTGGTAGAGGTTTGATCAGTGGTGGTATGATTCCTGCTCGCTATTTAGAGAGAAAAGGAAAGAACATAACAGGGGCCTTACAACACCAATTGTTTGGAATTCAGTCCTTTGAAAACCACTGCTCCAGAGATTTAGGGAATTACTCAAAATTTACCTTTGCCTTTATTGTGCTGATTCGTTGCATGTACCACAGTTGCTAAAGTAAGTACTGCTTTGCATTCAAGGAAACAGATTTTCATGCTTGCATCAGAAAAAGAAACAAACTGTCTTAGCTGAAATAAGCAACATTATCAGCAATATAAATTTTCAAAAGTAATTTCTATTCTGTAATTCAAGTTTGGGGTATGTAAGGTGCAGCCATATTTGGAGGTTCTGGTCTGCCTGCTGTATTGATGATTATGTACTGTGGGGAGGGATGAGGATTTGCTGCTTTGCCAGTTTAATAGAGGCAAGGTAACTAATTTGATTCAGGATACTTTCATCATAAGTTGCTTGAAGGTGTTCAAATTTGCTTATGAAATAGTCCCTTCTGAGCTAAGGAGATGGAAATGAGACACTAAAAAAGCTTTCTTGAAATGTTTCCATGTTTCTCAGCTCAGAACATCCCATTTAATATTAATATTAGGTACTGAGGCAAAGTCATCAGGTAGAAAAGGGAGGAAATGTAGAAATAGTCATTTTCTGGTGTGTTTCCTCGGGATGCTATTTTGAGGCTTTAAAAAAAGAAAAATGCAATTCCTGCTTTGCTGCTGAGGCTGCTGTAAAGCGGGAAAGTGGCAGATGTAATTGAAGTCCCAGGGCCCTGCCCTAGAAGAGGTCCAATCCTGGCAGCATACATATTGCTTATATGAAAGCGAACAGATGGATGCATTTGGTCAATTCTGCTGGGTTCATATGGAAACCTTCAGAATTTTTTCTTACTATTTTGAGTAGAATACTTAAATGTGCTCTATGCTGAGAGGCTGTGGTTGCCTGGGATGGGTGCTTTGGTATCTCTGAGCAGGGAGTGTTGCCTTGCTGTGGATGCCTCCCGATCAGATGTGTTTATCTCCCCATACTCCTTCCCCCTTCCCCTTCCTACAGGACCAATTCAGCTACTGGAGGAGTGAGCTGGATTTTTTTCAACTTCAGTGGCATGAGAACTGTCAGCTGAGTCTTAATCATGGAGCTATTACTGGTAGTGAACATGAAGGAAAGAGAAGTAATCCAGCTTACTTTTCAGATGATAGATTGATTGCAGAAGCACATTTTGATTATTCTTGGGGTGGAGAGAGAAGAGGAAGGAGGAGATATGGAGAACAAAAACATCACGTTTTCTTTAATTAAAAAAAACCACTAATTTTCTGATACTAATTCACCCTGAATTCTTGCTGACAGTTTTTGATGTTTCCCAATTCAAAACAACTGAAAGCAATGAATTGAAGGGAGAAGAACAAAGCATCAAAGAGGAGGGGTGTAGCTGCATTAGTGGGATCTTGAAGTGCTAATACTTAATTTGGGAGGGGGAAGGAGGTAGGATATTAATCTGTAATGCTTGAAATTTGTAGATTTTGAGTATCCTCAGGTGTGTGTGTGTGCACATGTGCAGTGATCTAATAACATGGCAACAAGGGAAGAATTGGTGTATGGCTAAATTCTAAAAGCCTATCATGCAGATGTGTCAGCATCTGTATTGTCATCTAGTTATCTTTTTTCCAAGTATATCACCATATAAAAACATACACAATAAGTATTTGGACACTATCAATGACAGCTCTGTGTAGTATTAAAATTCTTAAAGAAACTCATTCTTGCCAGAAAGCTTTAACTTTAAAAATTTCCAGGAAAGCTTTTAAAAAAAAATTGCAATCTTTGATATTAAAAGCATGTTTCTATGAAGATTGTAGTTGTGTATTTCTGTCTTTTTTTTTAAGAAAAACTTCTTTTAACCACTAGTGACAATAACTGTTGTTGAAAATGGGGACTGGAAAACAAGAGTAGAAGCTGAGAGCATTGGAAGAGAGAACTAGAGAGCTTGAATTTGACAAAAATAGTTTCTTCTCTATTCCTCTCTCACTCTCTTGAGCTGCATCCTTCTCACAAAAACAACTCCACCCACTGTTGTAGAAAATGGCCATCTCTTGGTATGTTCTTTGGAGGTCTTGTTTTGATAGTGCTACTGCTAGTTTTGGGGTTTAACATGAATAACCCTATCAAATTTTGTTAAGACATGGAACCAATACAGAAGGACCCATGTATACTATTTAAAATACCCTTGTTAACAGAGATTTAACAGGCATTTCATTCTCCACTGTTCATCACATTCACACATGTGGGATGGGCATTAACAGATTGAGCTACATCTTTTCATTTCAATTCTGCAGCAGTCTCTCTTTGTAGGAATATTTTATGTAGTAATAATTTTCTTCCTATTACAGACTTTCTAACTATGTTAATGGCAGTAGACTGGCCACAGAGACATTCGTGAGAACTACCTTTGCAGTGACATTTAAACAATTTATTTGATCTTGCTTTAGCATACCTGCTTATGCCTTTTTTCACTCTCTTTATGACCTCAGGAGAACTTTGTGTATAACCATGGATCTTTCAATCACATTCAGCTTAACGAAGTGGTATGCAAATTTCTGCAAGATGTTATTTCTGAAGTCTTTGGGATTTGCAGTGAGCCTGCTAGCAGGTGAATGCCCCTGGACAGCATTGGCATGTTTAAAGAGCAGCTCCAAGGCCAGTTGGAGAAGGCAGAGTGTTTTAACTGAGAATGCTCCCTTAAATGGGTTTGCAGTTGTTGGGTGAGCCTTGACTTACCCAAAGCAGGAAGTGCTATTATCAACATCTTTTTTTTTTTTTTTTTTTTTTTTGGTGCAT
>VZRH01004154.1:613314-628084 GCA_013397555.1 Urocynchramus pylzowi | reverse complement strand
TTTTTTTTTTTTTGTCCTCAGGAGCATCAGATATAAAGAAAATCAGAAATCAGACCTCAAGACTACTTTTGAGGCAGAAATAATCCAACCATTATTTCTGGTGTAAAAGGTTTGTGAATAGAATCATTTGCCTAGAAGCTGTTTTCCAACCTAATAACTCCTGGAATAATGACTTAAAACTGTTTCCAAGAGGATTAAGGCCCATATAACTATTAGGAAGTACAAGTTTCTGAAAAAGCTTCTTTCTGATTGGTGAAGAGGTGAGTTCTGATTTGGGTTAAAGCTACTTGCTTAGGAGAATCAGTTTCAATCTCTCTGAAGTCAAAAGTGTTGAAGTAATCCTCTAGAGAAGGATTGTCTGAGAGTTTTGTTTTTCCCTTTCTTTATATATGTAATATATATGTGTATATGTAGATACATATTTATTGCCATAATGACCTGGGAGATGGTCATTTAAAAGGGTTTTTAATCCATTTGGGAGGGGCTTTTTAATCTTCTGCTTTCGTGTGCCTTGAGCAAAAGCTGTTCAAAACGGGCTGAGATTGCAGCTGAACACTTGGCTTGCTGGTTAATCATCACTTGAACACTCTTCATTGGAGAGACTGTGGAACAGAATTTATTATCTGTAATGATATTGTGATTTTAGGGTTGTGCGTGTGTTGGATGTTCCGTGCTCTTGTTAATTGCTTTTTCAGCCAGTGTGGCCTGTAAAGGGGAGGGAGGAGAAAACATGGACTGGGTTGATTTGAGAATACCCAATGTACAGGGGTCAGGCATTATGCATTAGAGGAATGCATGGATTTGCCACTGAATCCGTTTGATAAAGAGCTGCTTGCTGAGTTGTACTTTTTAATTGGCAAAACTTCCCAACCGTGCCTCAAAATGCACTGGTAACAGAAGTTCACCACAGAAAGCATGTGAATTTACACTGGAATGGCTGTTAGCCACCTATGGTTTCCTTGAATTAACCAGAGCTAATGCCAGAGCTCCTGGCTGAATCACAGAAATGTCTCAGCAGATCACACTGAAAACCTGAAATCATCAGTGACTTCAGCCAGCTTCATCCTAGGGTGCCTTCCTTGCCAGCAGTTGGGATTGGTTTACATCTGTCCCAAGAGTATACCCATGTAAGAAGGTGAAATAAACATCTGGTATTAGCAAAGGAAAATAGAATTGCTTTACTTGCTTGAGGAATTAGTATCACTGGTCATTCAGAAATCTGTAATAATATGCGTGTGCTGTATTCATTTTGACCTTTAGAGAAATGTAGCCTTGTGAGCAATTTAAAGGTGATTTAGCAGAGTTTCTCACTAATAAGGTGACAATGAGATTTGGCTGTCGAATCTTGTTGCTATACAAGCCAGAGCCAGTTTTCTGGGACACTGAAATCCATCTTTAAAAGTGCAGAAGGAATATAATCAGTGATGGTACTTAGCATGCAGCTGAACTGGGCCCTGTTTTGAAAAAAATGCTCTAATTTTTACAGTGGTTGACTGCAGCCACAATAGAGAAAAGTGAATAAGTGTTTTCTGATTAGGTCTGTGGCCAAATACTTATTTCTGATGCAGGGTGCAGAGTGCCAAAAATCTGATGCATATGCTTATGAAATATTTTTCTGATTCTATATGTACTATAAATACATTCCACATGGTTTTATACAAAGCTCTCTGTTATTTCAGTAAGTCACAAGCTACTAAGCCAGATCCAAAGAAGCTGAAGCTCTGAATAAGGTTCTTTAACATTTTATGACTTTGAAACGCTGGTTTAGAGTATATTTGCTTCATTAATTTGTGGCTTTGATTTCAGTTGGGTAAGCATTGAAAAGATAGGCAAAATTTAATGGGGGAAAAAAACTCTTTTCACAAAGGTCTCTTGTTGCCCTTAAGTAAACAGGCTGAAGAAAGTTCTTTTTCATTTTCAGTAGTCTAGGTTCTGATTTTGAACCAGGAATATGTAGTCTTACTTCAAATATATCATTCAAGGAATACTGCTGCCAAAGATCTTTTTTTGGTGTGACCAGGTTTGGCAAAATTTCTTGCCTAGGGAGAATAGGATTCTGTCCTGGAATTTTTAGAGAGGGGAGGGGCGGGGGGGAAACTATGCTCCCTCTACTCCCAGCTGTGGGACTGAGGGAGTAGCTGTGTAATGTGGTCTTTCCTAGCCCCAGACAGGTCTGTCTAGTGGCCCAGGAGCGCCTTGGAGTGTTCCCAAGTGACGGTAAAATGAAGGCTGGCTACTGCCTTGCTGGCTTCTCTTTTTTATATTAAAACTTGAATTCCAGCATTACAATTAAAAAGATGAGGAGAGAGAGTGGATGAGCTGCAGAGAAAGAGTTTGGTAAAGCTAAGCAGAAAACCCAGAGTTGAGCTGCAGAGATATTTTTCTTGTTGCAGCAACAGGTTGCTCTAGTTCCTCCTTGTTTTTTGTTTTTGGTTTTTTTTTTCAATGACCATTTATATAGTCAGGCTCCAGAGCAAATTCAAGTTAAATAAGGGAACACTATTTTGCCTCCCTTCCCTTTTACTTCCTGCCCAGAAGCAACTTGGTATTACCAATGGGAAGTGCAGCTTTGTTCCCAAGACTGGTGATACAAATACAGTATCAGCCTGTTTGTTTGCTTTGTTCTTTGTTCAGAAGCTTCCTAATTGGCCTTCCAACAGTCCCTTTCCCACATCCCTGATTTTTTATCTTTTGCAACCCTGGGAGAGAGTAAAGTCTACTACCTGCCACATACCTGTGGCCACCAAATCAATGGCAGGAGTAAGGAAGACTGTGGACATCACTTATACCTGTGTAACAGCACAGGGATGACTGGCTTGGGGAATTCAGAATTTTGGGAGTGCATATGTGGGCATGAGAAGATTACTGTGGGGGCACAGATTGCAAAGCTGGGCTTGGAGATCTCAGCAGTGGCAGCCAGAACAAATGCTCTGAGTCCCTTTCCTCAGGTAAAGGGAGAGAGGAACATCGAAGGACACTGACATCCCACAGCTGCTCTTTGGTCCTAAACCTCCCTAAACTTGATGAAAGAGGTAAAGGTGATGATGGTACCTTTACAAAGTCTGGTGTTTTGTGCCTTCTTCCAAGAGTTGAGCAGATCATGTTTTGGTAGAGCTGGGGGGTGCTGAGCCCCTCAGAAAATTTGGCCTCCTTGCCTCCCCTCAAGTGGGGTGTGACACACCTGGAGCCTCCAGCTGCTTCTGAGCCATTGGATTGGAACCCTCATAAGGAAAAGGGAAAGGGGGAATTCAGCAACTGGAGCTCCCAAGATGGGAGAGCCATCAGCTTCTGATTTCTACACCTTGGAAAGGGTTAATGCCGAGGTGCCCTATTGTATTAACGATGGCTGTGTCTCCACAGGCCCGTTGGGCTCTTTCAGGGGCCTCTCAAAACAATGAGTGCAGTGAGGCTGTTCTGTCTAATTACTCCAAGACAGGGATGCTAAAGAGGAATTAATGACAGTTGACAAGTGCAATTAATAATTATAGCAAAGCTGGGAGTCATGCAGCAGGCAGATGACAATAACAGGGTAACTGTACATGACAGCTTTCATCCGTTCCCCCCTACCCCGCCTGCTTCTCCTTTCTTTTACCCTTTCATGTGAGCTGCTGCATGAGCTGGGCCAGGCCCCGTGTGGACAAGGAAGGAGAGGATGTAGCTCCACAGATCTGTCCAATCCCTAACCCGACTCTCCCCACCCAACTCTCTCCCTCCTAAGGAAAAGTAGAATTTAAAAAAAAAAAAAAATTACAAAAATTATCAACAGCACCAACTTAGCAGCACAGGCTTCTGTTAGCTTTCACGGTCAGGTGTTGACAAGACTACTTAAAATTCATGTTGTGAGATTGGAAGGAGAAGGGGACAGGGAAAGGCAGCAGCAAGCTGGAGTTGAAGTGGGATTTCCATATCAAAGGCCAGGCCTTTGGCTCTGAATGGTAATTAAAGTACCCAGATTTCATCTCCTTGGTCAGCTCATGAAAAGGAAAAAAAATTTAGAGAGAGGATTTTTTCACTCCCTTTAGACTACAGTACAGCAAGCAGTAAATTAAATGAAAGTTGAGCTAAAAGGTGCCTAACGCTTCAATCTTTTGCATCTAATAAAATCTATGATGTTTTTAAAGCATTTATTCAGTTCACATCTTCATCTCACTGTGATTATAAAGAATATCATGTCTGCTTACATTTATTGGGCACACATCTTGGCCTTCCCAGGGTTGTAAAAGGATTTCACTTTTCATTATGTTGCTGTTGTGTTATGGCCTTTCGGCTTAAAAAAAAAAATAAATAAAAAGGGGGGTGGAAAGGAAGGGAAAAAAAAAAAAGCACATTTCTCTGTAATTTCTAGTTGGTCATTGTAGGAACCACTAACAGGGAAAACCAAATAGATGCAAATTTAATGAGGCATGGGGAACTATTAATGAGATTCAACAGCCCCTCACCTTGAGGTTGTTGGTTCAAACTAGGGCTGTGACACTGCTGAAAGTGGCCACAAGCCAGCAGTCACGTGGCAGTAAATGTACAATGTTTTGTCACTTTGGTCCAGCTCCTAGTGGCCATACAGTGATGAAATGGAAGCCCTGCTTGCATTTGTAGGAGTCCCTTTTAGAGACAAGGACTGTAGAACTGTGTCCTCCCTGGATTCCCTGCCTGTGGCATGTTCAGGTCAGGGTTATGCTGTAAATATGTGTGATGTCATTCCCTGAGCTTCGCCTTGGCTGACCTGATTCCAGCTCATCTGTAGACATGCAGTGGTCTCCAGTCTTTGGGGCTGTTGGGCTCTGGCCTCAATAGCAGTGGGTGAATCCCAAAAACCTGGGAGTTTGACCAGCACGGCTGGTGGCCTGTTGTGCCCTTGAGTTTCTCTTTACATCTGTGCTGGCCAACTCAACACCCTGGGCTCCTGCCTTTGGGTTTGCACCTCAGTAAATCCATGGCTGCACCCCCTTTTTTGGCTGAATGCCCTAATGAGAAAAGAAGTTTCTTTTCTCTTTTAAATTCTGCTTCATAGCTAGAAAAGACTGAAGCCTCAAGTCTTAGGGCCAAAATGTGTATAATTGAAGGTGAAGCCTTAAGCCTGAAGGTGATCAGGCTGGGTCAGAACCTGCTACAGATCACTAAAAATATCACTCCTGGATGGTGGATCAGTTCCTTGAGGTGGAATGCCAAAGTGCCCCTGCTTTGGTTCATTTTCCTACAGTTCCATCTCCACCATACCAAATGTGTGCCTTCTGACATGAGCATTTTGGAATGAGTGACTTTAGATGTGGGCAGCACTGTGGCTGTCCTGTGTGTATTAGTGCAGCAGTTCAGATGGAAGGTGTAAGAAGAGTTCCTTCGAGCCAAGCATGGGATAGTTAAAATTAAAATTTAAAAAGGAAGGAAAAGGGCGGGGGGAGGCAAAATATTGTTGCTTTAACGAAGAACAAGAACTTAGAAATAAATCAAACTAAGTACTTGTTGAACACTCATTCACCCCAAACTTGAGGCTTGCAAATATAGACTTGTATTCTAAATTCTGAGGTTTTTTTTCTTCCTCCCTTTTTTACTCTCTCTTCCTTTCTTGCTCTTTTTCTTCTCTCTTCCTCTCTAAGGTATGCTTTCCTCCCCCCTTGCCCCCAGCTCGAGTGCATCATTTTCTGCTATTGTGTTTAAAAAAACTCTGCTGCAGGGGCTCTGAAATGAATAAAAATGTAATCCTCAATGTGCCCATTGTGCACTCTCATTTGTTTTTGCTGTATCGATTTATCAGCAGAGGGAAATTACTCGCTGGAAGAGAGGATGCCAGTCAGAATGACATTTATTTCATAGTACAAGGAGGCTCTCCAGCGTGTTTCCATGTAACCCAGATATTGGAGCTGTAAAAGGGCTTGTAACAAGGTTTAGTGCTGTGATTAGATTGTGTGGAGCACCTTGCTTTCATAACAGCAGGCACTTGGCAGGAGCCAAGGCCTCAGGTTATGGTCAAATTTTTTATTTCCTTTTACCTTAAAATGGAGTATTTGGCTTGCACCTCAAAATGTTCCTATTAAAATCTCGCGCATGCCAGCTTGTGAAATCTTACTTGATATTTATAAGGGGTCTTCAGTATGCATGCCACTGAGTTAAAAAGAGAGGAAAAAAGATAAACTACTTGTTAACATTTCTAGCTGTGTCCTTCCTTGTGCTTCTAGTGAAGCAATTTTTTTTCCTCCAGTGACTGTAAGCCATGGTTGCTCAAGGTAAAAATGGAACATAGTTTTTTACACTAAACCTGTAATAGGTATATATGAGTTGCAAATAAAGATGGGACTCAGGGGGCTGAATTGTGGGCCAGGGTTTGTGTTTGGCTGCTATTGCTGGATAGTTTGTGCTGGGGGCTTTGCTGTGCTGAGCTGTCTGGGTCTGTTCAGCAACCCCTTTTTAACAGCACTGAAGGTCAGGTGGTTCAAAGCAAGACTCACAAATCCCAGGGTGGGTCTTGCTCCACAGCACTGCTCTTCAACAGGCGTGTTCTCCACAGCATTTATGTACCTCTGGAACTGATGCTGGTGCGGAGACCACCTCCCCTGACCACCACAGGGATGTGGGGAAATAGGCAGTAGGAGGTATGGGAAGTTATGTCTGTGTTGAAGATTGCTCGATGCTTTCCATCCTAAAACTCTCAGTTCAGCTGTTCGTATCTTTGCCAAACTATTTCAGCTTTGGCTGATATTTTCCATTTTGGGTGTTTGCCTCAGACATTTAAGAAAAAAAATAAAATAATTTTTCAGCCAGAATGGCTCAGCTGTCCCTAAGCTGAGAGAAAAAATATTAGTTGTTTTTCTTTTATTAAAAATATTCTCACTGTCTCAATGGAAAGCTCAGCTCCCAAGTTACAAGTCTCTGAAATGCCAAATTGTGTATCCAGTGGGAACTTCATTGAGTGATAAGATTAAACAGGTTTACCTAGACTGTGGAGTTTTTTGCTAGACTGTGACCCTACTGGCTTTCATGTCTCTGCTGTCTTTTTCTTTGGGATGGTGGCTGGGAAGTCATGGGTAAGGTAAGCTTAACTAGAACCACTTAGATCCATCTGCCTACATCTCTCTCTTTTAAACAGAGGATAATGTTGTTGGTACAACTGTATCAAGCTGGAGTAAAAGCTCAGGCTGCATTTGAGCCACAGAATGAGCTGAGGTCTTTGCTGGCTAAGCTTGACCTAAACTGAACTGGTCCTTTCTAGTCCAGATGAGATATGTTATTTTCCTCCTAAAGTTCAGGTCAGAAATAGAGAGAGAGCAGAGGAGAGTAGTACTGAACTGTGAAAGAGAAATAAAATCAAATAAGTGACTGACAGAGGACAACACTATTGCTGTTGGTGAAGTTGGGAGCACACATTCAGATACCTCTGATGGAACTTGTCACAGTAGCAGGAGTGTGGCTCTTCCCTGGGGCACCTGTTATTTGTGTGACATCCCTCCTGTGGGCAGGCCTTAAGCCTTTCAGGGGAGAACAGATTTGTTTTCTTTGCCTCGCTGAGGCAGCAAACAGCCACAACAAGAAAAGAGGTGTGTGCTTTTGAGGAGAGGAGTTGGGGTCTGTGCATGTGTGCACCTGAGGAAAGGAGATCTCAGCACACCACTGGCTGGAGGTGTGAGGTGGCTTGAAGCAGACAGAAAATCATCTAAGCAACTGTGATGGCCTGCATCCTTAATGCCTCGTGTGGTTTAGGAGTTATCTGCTTTGTCAATACATTGGAGGTTGATTGATTGATCTCTATTTTTTTCCCTCCTGCATACCCAAGCAGCTATATTTGGAATGAAATATGGATTCTGATAATGAGAAGATAAACGGGGAAAAATGTTGTTTAAATGGTGTTGTTATCTTAAAACGAATGCTTGAGTACCATACAGGCTGAAACAATTTAAGCATATGAAAATGTATGTGAAATCCATACACTAGGATGTCACTTTTTACGTCAGAATCAGCATGTGTCTGTGCTGACAAAATGCCATGCATTACCTTTCCCCATCTGTTCAAAGCACATTTAGGAGTGCCTTGAAAAGCTTTTGCAAGTCATGACATAAATACACAACTGGATGGTGCAGTGTAGATAGAGCAGCAATCTAGCAAAGCCTCCTTTAAAGGGAAATTATTTTAATCCTTTTCAGGCAAGAAATTAATTTTCAAGGAAAAAAAATGTTTCTGGTATAAAAGTATAGTAGCATTTACCAGTCATATCCACATTAAACATTTCTCCCCAACACTATATCAGAAAATGGCTTTCAACATGGAGAAAATCCAAAATCAATTAGTTCAGTTTAAGTTATTTCAAATTTCATTGTTAGTTTTTAAAGAATATTTTCCAGACTGTCTCTAATCTTTGCATGGAAATTAATTTAGTTAGAAGTTTTCTTCCCACTTGCATATTCCAGCCTAGAGAAATGGAAGATTCACAGAGATCAGCAGTAAAAATTGTACCATTAATTTTCACACAGTAGTACCTGAGTAGTTCTTCAAATGTCACTTTCTTTGTAATTATTGAATTTTTACTGGTGTTTTAGCAGAGCTTCTCATGCTATGATATGTAATAAACCCACACTGCTCTCACTTATGAGTGTAGGTAACTACACTCATCTTACAACGTGAGTGTAATTGTCCATTCTCATGACTTTATTGATGATTTTGCATAGGTTTCTTTCAACAAGTGTCTTTTGCTCATAGGTATGCAGAAGACTGAGAGGTAGCTCACTGTCTGTGTGCTCCCCTAAAATACAGGACTGCTCACATGCCCCAGGTGATTGCCATTTCTCAATGAGGGCAGAGTAGCCTCAATCTTTTAGGCAACTTTTAGGACCACACAAGTTTGAATTTCTTATCTTTGGCTTTCTTCTTATCTGTGTAACCTGATTATAGTTCCATCCATCAGCTCACAGTTTTACTTTAGTAAAACTCCTGGTAAATCTTGACATACAACAGCTGGTGGTGTGAGCTCTTTGTGTCCATCTCTGTAACCAGAGGGAACTGTGGATAGCCAGAAGGGAGTGCCTGAAGTGAGAGCTGGTCAGAGAGTCCAAAATGACCAATCATTTCAGGGGCTGGTTGTTTGATAGACTGCAGGGCTGTAGAAGCTCTGTGGAGCAAAAAACCTCAGGTACTAGATATTGCTTTTTCCTGTTTCTGTGGCAGCAGGTCAATTAGTAGGAGAAGGAGATGGAAGCACAAAGGAAGAAATTATTGTTGGAAGGTATCTCTTTAAAATTGCAATGTAGTTTGAGAACCCTCAAGCTATTGACAGAGTTGGGACCAATAGGAGTCATAGGAGTGCTGTCTAATCTGATTCCTCCTTAGAACAGACCTTAATTCCAAAATTAAGGGAATGAAAATGTTTACAAAAGGGCAAATTGGTAGTAGCTATTACTGTGACTTTCATCTTCTTATCCTTTGCTTATTATAATGCTATATTTGGAAAGTATTTCAAACAAGAGCCAAAAGCAATGGAAAGACCTTCCTTTTGAAGCAAAATTAGAAACATTAGTTGGAAAATCTCGCACTGTGGTGTTTGTTCATCTCTTCACCACTGGTGAATTTTGTTTTCGCTTGCAAGTGTGAACCAGCAGATTAGATACTTCCAAGGGTTCATTCACTGCAAGGTTTTGCAGGTGATTTCAGTTTAATGCAACCAGATAATTGTAGCCCTGGGGCTTGGCTAGGTTATAAAGCTGTTAATCCAGCCAATATTATCCACTCATATGTTGTGCTTATATGAGAGACCTCTTCCTTTAATAGTCTCTCCCTGTGCTTGTAAGCGGTGGTTTTGGTTTGGTTTTTGGGTTTTTTTGTTTTTTTTTTGTTTTGTTTTGTTTTGTTTTGTTTTGTTTTGTTTTGTTTTGTTTTGTTTTGTTTTGTTTTGTTTTGTTTTGTTTTGTTTTGTTTTGTTTTGTTTTGTTTTGTTTTGTTTTGTTTTGTTTTGTTTTGTTTTGTTTTGTTTTGTTTTGTTTTGTTTTGTTTTGTTTTGTTTTGTTTTGTTTTGTTTTGTTTTGTTTTGTTTGGGTTGGTTGATTTTTTTTTTCTCAGCAGCCCTATAAAAATGAGATTCAGGAGAAGATTAAGCAAGTCACTGGAGGTATGCAGTGCTCTATAAATACTTCCCATACGTGAAGTGCACATACATCATGAGTAAGCTGGCTCACGATGCTGCAGTGTGTGTTCACCTCCGCATTTAGGAGAGGGTAGGGTGGTGGGCACTGACAACTCTGAAAAATAAAATCTATATTTAGTTCTAGGCCCACATGTAGCTGCAGCAAATGTATGGCAATGTTTTATAAGCAGTGCTGTCAAGTATTCAAAAAACACTTTCATTTTAAAGAAGTTTGTGTATTTGTCAAAACAAAAATTTTTCATGGCAATAACCATGTTTGAAAAAAGATTTTTAGGGGAGAGAAAAGAAGGTGAAATTGCATGTCAGCCTGAAATCTGGACCCTTCTCATTTGAGAATTATGTTTGCTCACCTCTAATAAAATTTACATTATTTAGTTTATTTATTAAGAGGGACAGTTCTTGCAAGTTTGCCATCCAGCCCTTTGAAATATAAGAGGTTGATAGGGGTCATGTCAAGCTGTAGCTGCCCCATTTCTGGGAGTGTCCAAGACCAGGTTGGATGGGGCTCTGAACAACATGGGACAGTGAAAGGTGCCCCTGCCCATGGCAGGAAGGCTAGAACGAGATGATCTTTGAGGTTCCTTTGAACCTGAAGTCATTCCATGATTCTGTAGAAAACCTTAGCTGAAAGTTCAGGCCCATCACTGCCTGTGCCTTGGAAAAATAAAGCATAAAGCCCTGTTGCTGGTACCTCTACAGCATTGCTTTGGCTCAAGACACAAAGAATAAAGGGTTGTCAGAAGAAAGAAACTAGCCAGCAAAAGGTTTTGGTGAACTACTGTGGCTGGAATAGATAACTTGGAAATGGGGAGTAGCACTGATAAGACTTGCATTGTAGTGATTTGTCATTTTAGAGATGGAAGAGACCTCTGTACTGCTCATTTTATAAAGTGGGATTGCTTCCACTTACAGAGAAATGAAGAATATGTAAATTTGAATATGTTAATCAGAATATGTTCATATGAAGGTGTACAGTATACGTTGCTTGAGCAAATGTGAGGCCTGGCTGTGCAGGTCCATGTGCTGACAAATGAGGCAGAGTCCTCAGCTTGTTGGAGGATGTCAGTAGGCTGAGGATCATACCCTTAAAAATGGGAGTGATGGGTTTTTTTCTGGAAAAGCTGTGTGGACCATTGTTCTCTTCTGTGTTGCAGTACTGTCTATTTGTGCAGCTAATTTCAGCTCTTTCTCAACAATTCTTTCTAAGAGACAAACTAGTGGAGTAAAATGAATTGATCAGGATTAAACCATTCACATTTGTCCTCCTTGATGTAAAAGAAAATAAAGTGCTTTGCCTCTCACTTGAGCCTGCTCTGGTGTCTATTTGACCATGCCCTGAGCTGAATCAGCTTGCTGAACCCCAGCCCCTGAACAAGCATCAAGCATGTTCTCTCTTCTCTTGCTCCCACAATAAACTGGAGCAGAGAGTGCCTGTTTCAAAGTACACTGTGTGAAGATGCTGTTCTCTTAAGAAATAGCAGTGGCAGCAGAGAGTTACTGGTCTGTAAAAGTCAAGAAAACCCTCTTGGCTCTTCTGGACTACCTTCATCCTTAACTGACTTCAAGGAAGGAGGAGATAGATAAAACTAGAGAGATTGTGCAGTACTAACATTTGGATATCTGTTTTGATAATTTTTTGAAAGAAGAGAGACCCAACTATTTCTCCACAAAAATTCTGTCAAATATGTTTCTTTGAAAAGGAAGTTCATTCCAGGCAGTTGTGGCAAACTCTATAGTATTAGTATTCACTGTGATAATCTAGCTCTGATTTTGCAAAGGCTTGGCAAGTTCACTGTTGGTTGGTGCAGATGAATTGTCTCTCTACCTTGTCTCAGCAAGATTATTGATGTGCAGAGTTACAGGCTTGAGGAGTCTCTGTAAGATGGAAGCCTCAGATTTTACACTGGGGAAGAATAATGTCAATTTTGTAATTAAAAATCTCCAGGACAGGCAAATTTCTGAGCATGTGCAGTATCCTTTTGGTGAACCTCAGGATCCCAGCTGGTTTTGGTGAAAAACACAGAAAGCAATTAGCTTGCATCTTAGAGGCTAATAATAACTGAACCTTTTGGCAGATTTTGTGATGGGATGACTCTCTCTGTGTTAGAAGCCAAATGAATTAATAAAACAGATTTTTAAAAATCACTTTTTCTAACACAGTCATTTTTCTGTCAGAGGTGCATAAAAGCAAAGAATTTGCAACCTGGACTCTGTTACTTTTTGCTTTAGACCTTTTGGTAAGGATTAATCTCATGTGTTTGTGCCATGTTAGAGCAGTTTTCCCTTTGGACTGACAATCTTGAGTGTTCTGCTTGAGATCTGAACAAATTCCATAAAGTCAGTCCCCTTTATTCTCTCTTTTTATATCCAGGTGTTTTTCTGGATATCTTTGGTAGAGGAAAATGTAATCACACAGAGAAATCATGATGGCAATGTCTTCCAAGAAATGGGAGACAGTTTTTGGGGGAAGAAGCAAGAGCTGCTGGAAGAGAAGAGTGATGGAGCAGTGAGATGTTCTCCAAGATATTTGAGTTTGGTATTTCAGTAGTTCAGTTTAGTTGGGGCTGAGTGATACCTAAGCAATGCATAAATGATGCTGGTTATGTGAAAACATCACTCTCTGGAATTAGATGCTTTCTGAAAAAGTATTCATCACTTCCCCCTTTGAAAATATAGCTGGCTATATTTTATCATGCATCAAACCAGATATGAAATTATCCAGCCTTCCCTTCACCTTTTATTTCCCACTTGTGGAGTAAGCTGATGTAGGATAGTGCTGAGACACTAGTTATGGCATCAAAGGACTTTTCCTCACTGTCCCCTGCCCTCATTCTCTGGTGAGTGGAGCCTCCCTGGTCCAAATGCCAGGGATGTTTTCTGTGTTTTTCTCCTGCATTGCCAAATATGCCTGATGTGCAGTGGGCTTTTTAGCTTCTGTTTTGGTCTTGTTAACTGCAAGCCTAGAAGATCTTGTCTCTTTTGCTGACCTGTGAAGCACACACTGATTCTTCTGAACAGGTTGTCTAGAAACCAAATGGTTATGCCTTTTATTTTTAAAACCTAATAGTATAATTTGCTCTTACGTCTGAAAAAGACTGACACCTCCACCAATATTCTCCTAAGCAACCAGAAAATAGTCTAAATGCTTCATCCTCACCTGGGGCTCCCATTCCTGATCTCATTCCTTATCAAAAGCAGTCATGCAGAGCACAGACTGAAACCATTGCTGCCTAAGGCCGCTGTTTAGGCCAAGAACAAATCTGATCAGCTGCAGACTTTTATTTTTCAGTGGAGCCTTTGCTTCTCCTGCTCTTCCTTCAAGAGAGACAAAAGCCCAAGAGAAACATTCACAAAGTCCCTGCTAGGAGGATTAGGCTGTTCCCTTCAGCTTCTCATGATGCACCCATTATCCTATTCTCTGAGATCTGATGGTTTTGTAGGGGAAGCTGTAGAGCCTTAATGCAGGGTTTCCTTGTGCCCTTCCCTTCCCTTCCCTGACTTTCAGTGGAAATGCAGTGCTGCTTTGCATCCTGGGATTCACGCTTGATGAAAACAGCCATCTGCCAAAGAGGTTTTTTTGGTTTGGTTTTGGGTTGTTTTTTTTGTTGTTGTTGTTTGTTTTTTGTTGGTTTTGTTTGTGGTTTGTTTTTTTTTTTCTTTCTTTCTTGTGTATGTGTTTTGGGTTTTTTGCTTGTTTGGTTTTTGGGGTGGGTTTTTTTTGTTTGTTTTGTTTGGGTGGGTTTTTTTGGTTGTTTCTTTTTTTGTTGTTATTGTTTTGTTTGGGTTTTTTGGGGTTTTTTTTTTTAGATGCAAAGTAAGATGAAGGAAATTATCATTTGGTGCTCAAGTGAGCCACTCAAACATAGGCTTACAATGCCAGCTTGGGTGTTTAGCTTACACCAGTCTTGCACCCAGGTGCCTGTATGGTAAGGTCTCAGCCTGGTGCCATGTCCTTGTTGTCTGAGGGGTAGGCACAGTTTAGCCACAGCTGGACTTTCAGTTCATTGAAGCTGGGGACAGCATTTATCTGTGGAACTGCTGAATAAGCTGGCTGCCAGTATGGTGCCCTGTGGTGCTCCCAGTCCTTTGGAAGCACAGGGCAGTGAGGCTGGCTGTCTCCTCAGCCAGAGCACTGCTGGGATGTGAGTCTCCACCCCCAGATCTCCCTTGATCTGGGCCACTGGAGGAAGCCCATTAAACCTGTCCCTTTGTCTCCACAGCGCTTGCTGTCACCTGACCTCCATGTCCCTGTCCTAGAGCCCTCCCTTTTCATTTCAGTGCCCAGTGCAAGTCCTGCCGACAGTGATTTGCCCTACCTGCAGCTCTTTTAAAGAATAATAACCTGCATGGAAGCAGGTTCTGAGAAGTTAGAGAGCAGCACAACCTTTTGCTCATCTCTGCCTGTCTCTTTCAAGCAGCTCTGAAGAGGGAAAATCTCCTCTCCTCCTTCCCCACTGCCCCTCTGCCCCAGCTCCTTCTTCTTCCTGCCTGGGAGTAAACAGTAGATGGTACATGCATTAACACTGAGCTCTAACACAATGCTCCTGGGCGTGCTCTGTGTGCAAGTCCCTGGCAGTCGTAAATTAATTAAAAGTAGACAGAAACCCTAGGAAAAAAGCAAGTTCCCTTCCCCCCGCCCCCCTTCCCCCC
>VZRH01004154.1:596432-613248 GCA_013397555.1 Urocynchramus pylzowi | reverse complement strand
CTTTGTTCCTTGCTGCACTATTTCATTTCTGCCATCATTGTCCTCATTGTTCTCTGGAACAGGAGGGGTCTGGGCCAGGAGCAGCCAAGGTCTTGGCTAATGACGGGAAGTCTTTAAAGTTTGCGCTGCATTTCATCTTCTCTGTGGGAGTTTTAGGACGCATCCAGTGTTTGATCCCCACCGTGCAACTTTGCTTCTAGTTAATTAACAGATCCCCATTACACTCTCTCATCTGCAAGCACATGGGAGGCCTATCAGGAGGTAATTCAAGGCCAATCTGAGTGATGGCAGAAATTAGAGAAAATGGTTGTTTTAGGATTCTAACACGCAGGAATAAAGCTCTCCCTTTGCAGAGGTACCCTGTAAATTTGGGCTTGTTTTGTTGCATCATTTTAAGTTTTTAAATGATGTCCCTTGCAATCAGATCTGTTTAGGGAGTTTTGGGGTTTTTTTCAGGAAGAGTAGGTGGGAAAGCAGTTTATTTGTGTTGCTGCTACTTTGCTGTGCTGGCAGGCTGCATGGTGTATGGTTTTGAGGGCCAGTTGAAATGAAACCGCAGTGTTATTAGCAAGATGTTTTCACCTTCCGTTCATTCCCAGCTTCCCCATTTCCACCAAGCCTATTATACAGGTTACAAGTATCTTATGGCAAGTATTTTAGTGTCTAGTAAAACCACCACAGGCCTCCCAGCTGCAGAGCTTTGTCAGGCTTTCAACTAAATACTGCCTCTCTCAGGAGTGCAACCTTCTGTCAACTGAATGTTTAGAGTTGTCTGATATTTCCCCCCTTCCTTCCTCTTCCCCACCCTATGAGCAATGACCCCCTTTAACTAACGAATTAGGGACTGCTCCTGCAGTTGCAATTCTCAGTTCAGCACTTGGCAGTGAGAACCAAACCACGGCTATTTAGTGCAGCGTTAAATGGCTCACCACATTAGCCCCCCGGCACGCAAAGCTATTAGGTTGTTTTACTGTTGTTAAAGTTACATTTGTTAGGTGGAGTTGCTGCTCCAACAGAAACTTGGTAATGTGGGAAGGCGCAGACAGTGTCTTGTGGTTGTGCAGTGATAAGAGACTAAAGTTTCCCCTCTCCATGAGGCTTTGCAGAGGAGAGTTTCAAGCTTTGCTGCAATTGAGCGATGCCGACTGACCGCGACACTGTGGCAGGGAGTGATCAAATCATGACCAGTTCCTTACCTATTCCTTAGTCAGCTTCCAGCAGGGCTGCAGAGAGGTGGAGCTACCCAAATAGGGAGAGTCCAGCACTTTGGGATCTCCAGTTGGTGCCACACTTGGCAGGCTGTGTCCCCCGTGTGACGGGCCACTGCTGGTGCCCTCACCCAGTCCCCTGGCTCCTTGGTACATCTCAAGGAAATAGCAGCATGTGGGGTTATCCTCAGGTGAAAGATGTTGGGCTGAGGGGAGGACTCTGAGCAACTGTGGCTGCACAGTGTTTCCTCAGAGTCTCCTCCAGCCTGTGTGCTGCAGTTCCAGAAATGGGTCTTTGTCAGATATGCTCCAGATCTCCCTCAAAACAGGCTCACACAGATGAAGGGGTCCCTGTTGTCTGCTATGAGGGAAAAATAAGTATTATTTTGATCTTGTCATCAGGGCTGTCTGGAAGATCCTGATCACAGTTCTTGTAGCTGCAGAGGTCACTGATCACACTGGGAGGTGGTATTCATGTCTGGCCATTAACTTAGTGTACACATGTAGAAAATGATGTCCAGGGTATGTGCACCTTTGGTTCAGTACTCATGCTAGACAGTGCATTTCCCAGTCTTGGCCTTTGTCTGAAAACAGTATTAATTGTCTGCTTATTTAAGAAATCTATTATCTTATATTCTAAATAAACATTAACTAAAATATGTTAATATGTATGTGTGTGTGTGTGTATATATATATATATATATATATATAATGCCATATATTAAAGAAACATGCTCTAATATAGAGAAATAACAGTGAAAATGGTGAAAATGTTGTAGGCACAGAGTTTGTGGTGATTGGAGTGGGGCTGTGGCCCAGCCTCATCCCTAATTGGCTGCAGCTGTGCAGGACAGGTGAGCAGCACTGAAGGCAATGAGCCATGGAGTGCCCAGGTGCACTGACCAACCACAGAGGGAACAGAGGGCACACAGGTGCAGTGCATGGACACCAGGGGTATAAAAGGCTGGGCTGAAGAGCAATACAGAGCTGCAGATGCTTGAAGTCTTCTTTAGTGTAGGTTGGGCCTCCACTGTTGTCCCAACAGGAAAACACAAACAGGGAGGTCATCAAAGTGAATGATTTAGTGTTTGAGCCTCAAATATTATTTTGAATCCTGACAGGGTCAGCAAGGCCTTCAGTGCTCCTGATTTTTCTCCAGCCCACTGAAGATTCCGTGGATAAGAGGTAAAGGAGTGGCATCCTTTTGCTCTACGTAAGCCCCAGTGTTCTGTGGAGCCAGCTGTAGTTGCAGGAGTTTGCTCAGCCTGCCTGAGTGATGTCTTTTTTCCTTGTTCTTACTCACATTGCAGTGATTTGCATCCTGTGTTTTTGCAGCAGCAATACCTCTCCATTGCTGGACACAGAGATGCTGCAAAGCACTGATTCTTTGGGAGGGGGAATGGATGCACTGAGGCGAAGTGAAGCTGTTTTATTTGATTTAGCCATAATGAAATGGGCAGCACGTTCACAGTCAAGGCACCCTGTTGCTGATGTGACTGGGACAGACAGGGTCCTCAGCTGCTAGGCAGGGATGCTTGGATGTGCCACAGGGTTTCAGAGAGAATCCCCCTGCAAAGGGAAGCGTGTGCCAGTATTGTAGAGCGCTTGTGCCAGCCAGCTTGCAGGGTTGATTTGGCATTTGGCGTATTGGTAGCGGCTGCCAGTGTGTGTGGTGGAAGAGAAGGGAATAGATGAGAAAAACACAGGGGTTTAAAATAAAAATGTAAAATTATTTGCTTTGTGCCATATGGACTTCAATATTTTGACAAAGCTAAGGCCAAAATTAATCATGCCAGGTTAGAGTTTTTGTTCAAAAGCATATGTATAACTGTCCCCCTGAGTGTGCGTTTGAGTTACGATTTTTGTCCAGGAAAACCTTAACCTTTTCAGTTTCTTGTGCTCTGCTCCACTACCGATTGTTTCAACCAGATGAACTTTTCCTGTTGTGTCAAAGTTTAAAGCAGTTTTGCTTTATTGGAAGTTTCTTAGTTAAATCTCCAAGGTTTTGGTGATTTTCTTTTTAAAATTTTGTTTGGAAGAATTTTTCTTTTTCTTTTCACCAAACTAAGTGAATTTTAACAAGAGCTGTCTCGTGTCCAGACTGGACTCTTTGGACAAAAAGAAGGGAGGAAGGGATGAGAGGGTGAAGGAGAAGGGGGAACCAGGGTGCTAGTAATGGTTGGAGAGCTGTTTTATGGAAAGTGGAAGTCCATTATGCCTTTCCTTTCCTGACTAAGATGCTGTTTCCACTGCATGTATAGCACAGGGATTTAAGTTTAAAAATAGGGAATCTGGCCGATTTGGGGATTTAAATTTATGAAGTATCCATTCATAACATCTACAGGAATACAACCTTTTTGCACCTGTGAACCACTGAAATTTTTCACTAAAATTTTTTCATCGAGCACCCAGCATCTTACTGTAACTGAGAACATTATTCAGGCTTGCTCTGTATTAGGCCATTAATGGACAAGCCTGGCTATACAATTTAATATTTTTCTGCACTGGTTCCTGTTGTGGCACTTTGCTTCCCCACTAAAAATGCCACATGGAGTGTAACTTAATCCACTTCAAAAGCAAAGCTCAACTGTATAGAGGCACTCCTGAAAAGAAATAAAGATGAGTGTGGAGTGGAGCTGTTCGGTATTAGCTTTTCGGGGCTTGTTTGTTATGTACACAAGTCCACATGATGACAGGAAATCTTGAAAGATCCAGTTTTTATAGAGTTCAGGTGTGATTGAATTGAGTGTTTTTGTTCATCCCACTATAGAGATATGAGATGGATATGAAATTCAAATATAGATCTCTATCTTTTTAAAGTTTAGAAGTGTTCAAAGGCAGGATTTAGGCAATCTTTAATTCATGTATGTAAGCAATACTATGACTATGTGAGGACAGTAAATATATCTCTATCTGTGATTGATCTCAAGATCAGCCTATCTATTATCATAAAGCCCCTCCTTTGAGAGTGGGAAGTGGGTGGAAATTTGAAAGAACAAATTTAAGCAACTGGTTTCCTTTCACTTTTAAAACCAAATAGTGAGAGAGGCATAAAAGACCTCCAGTTTGGATGATAGCGAAACATTGCTTTGAAGTTCCAACTAAATTGCATTTCTTGTTCTCTGCTGTCGCCTGTAAGACTCAAAAAAAAAATTGGACAAGCAGTGATTAGTATATAATAATGTATGTTCAAATAGCTTATGGTATTATGAAAACAAAAATTCAAAAGGCCAATATACTGACAGTTAAAATCTGTCTAAGGGGCAATAGGGGCGAACCTTCACAAAAACAATATGCTGATTGCATGCAGCTACCCTGCCGAGTCAAATCTTAAATAAATTATACATACGTAGCTGTACTGGAGCTGGGAAATGAAGCAGTTTAAAATGTTCCTGGTTCTGTGCTTTAGGCAATGCCTGTATCCACTCTGTGTCCTTAATGCATCAGACATTTGGTTTGTTGGTTTGGGTGCCCTGCCACAGTAGCTGGGCACTACTGGGTGCTTAGGAGGCCAGTGGAAAAATACAGCTTTGCACTGGGTCAGATACAGGGGAGAAGTGTGGGTGATAAATAATCCCTCTTGGTGCTTTGATAAGGAATCCCTTTCTCTCAACTGCAGCACGCACCCCCAGTCCCCTCCACCCACTCATAAGAAATCCTGATGAAGTACTGAAATGTTGCATATTTGGTAAAGATTTTTCCCACAGAAACAAATTTATGTGTCCAAAAATTCAGTTTCTAAGCAGCGGAAGTTTTTCAGGAATTTGGGTCAAATCTGATAAGTAGTTTCAGCCAAAATAAAGATGAAAATAAAATTCTGAACATCAAAATGATTCATTTCAATACACATGAAACAAAGTATTCTGATTTCTTGAGATTTCCAAGAAGACTCATTAACTGTCCAGTCTTGTGATAAGGGCTGCTCACAGGTACTCAAGTTCTTATCCTCTTACTTCCTAAACTAAAGAAAGGTCTTGGATGGAATTTTTCTTCACATTGCTTGCCATTCTTAGTCCATCTATATATGCAGCCATGCATACATACTCATGGAAGGAGAACTATAATAATTCTGTAGGAGTGTGAGCAGGCTATTCCCTATGAAAACAGCTGTCTGGGCTCCACTCCTAGTGCCAGGGAATATGTAAGGCCTTACCCAGTACTTGGGCTGAAAAGAATGAGAGGAGATCCTGATGTACCACTGGTTAGGGCAGATATAAGAGTATTGTGCACACACACAGGTCCTTGTTCTAAATCATATGTAAGTTCAGGTCCTGATCTCAGTGAATCCCTAAGGTACAGTGGTAAGGAGGGCTTGGGAGTAGCATCTTGTTCACAGAATCTACTTTTAAACTGCTGGCAGCATGTTCTTTTGCCCAGCAAAAGTTTCCTTAATCCACAGTTATTTATAAATTCCCCTTTCAACAGTGGAAACTTAGGTTTGGACCCAAGGTAGCAAAAATAACTCAGAAACATTGTTAATATTAGCTGACTTTGTTCAGGTTTTTGTGAGTTTCTTGGAATTAAATTGCACTTCCTAAACTTCAACTAAAATCTATGCTAAATGAAAAAAAAAAGTTTAACCTCCTACTCAGGAGGTAATCCAGTTCTGGTCTTTGGCTAAGAGAATCAATCAGGTTAGTAATTGTAAACCCAGCACAAGGGAATGCAAGCCAAGAATGCTATTGCTCTTTGTGTGTTGTCATGAAATTCTAGCTGTTCTACCCCTTTCAAAGATTCAGTTAAATTACAGTGAAAAAGAGCAAAATTTGGCCCTTACATCTGGCATGGTATTGATTACTTGCTATGTTTTTATCTGTTTCATTTGCTAGAATAGATATTCTTTGAACTTATTTTAAAAAGTATATTTCATCATCATTTGGCCACAAACAGGCCAGTGTGTCCAGCATTTAGTCAACTTATTACCATTTGAATACTCTGGAGATAAATTATATTAAAAGAAAGACAGAGGGGAAAAAAAAAAAAGATGTTTCAGCTTCTGACTCATTCTAAATGGAGACTTAGCTCTAAGTAATCAAAATTGCTTTGGTTGTGCATAGCAGCATTAAAAGCCTTGTCCGCTAATTGAGTGAAGCGGCTCCAGTGCAGCAGCCTTGCCCCCTCATTATGTGATCCTGCAAGTGCTGTTTGTCATCACCACTTGCTGGTCTCAATCTAACTAGTGCTGCTAGTGCAAATTAATGGTAATTCCTTGTGACAGTCCATGTCCTTCCAGTGAAACCACAATATGGGTCTCATGCCACCCCGCCCTGCTCCCCTTTCCTCCCCACAACTACCAAGGTCTGACTCCCCACCTCAGGATGTCAACCCTGGCTGAGCCCTCCAGCTACTTGCTGGAGCCCTCCTACTACTATGCAGGAAACATGTGCCAAACAAAAGGCAGAGTTTCCTGGTGGCTCAGGACATGGATGGCACCGTCCACCCCACTGTGCAGCCAAAGGACTGCTGGCAGCGTGCTCCAGCAAGCAGGAGACACCAGGGGTAACAGTTTAAAATCAAAGTTAGCTAATATTTGAGTCATTACTGTGCTTCTACACTACTGGGGGTTTATTAATTTATTAAATTCCTACTTCCATTCTGACTCCAAGAAAAGGCCTTAAGAAAGGGAGTTATCAGTTGGGAGCCTAGAACTCAAGAAAGCCACGCGTTGCTTTTCCTCAGGTTTGTTCCTTTGCAACAGATGCTTATACTCCCTTTTAATAATAATCTCTTCTCATCTTTTGGTTTTGCTGTCCTTTTAAATTACAAACCGTGCTGTGAGGGCTGTCTGTAGCTTTGTGTGTGTGTGGGTCTGCCAGGGAGCCCTGGTTTCAGCTGGGGCTTCTGTCCCAGATTCTCAGCTGGTACAAGCTGGCAGAATGCCACTGAGGTCATTAAGAGTATGTGAGGGGTCTGTGGCATGTCATTGTTGTTTGCATTGCTGGAGAGAGGGAATCTTCAGCCTGTGTGATCTTAGCCCAGGCCTTAAAGAATTAACACCCAGTTCTCATGCATATGCAGTCTTTCCTCAGTTCAGTTATTTTCATTTTAAATTAAAATTAACAATTTTTACATGAAAATTGAACACTTTTTTTAAAAAAAAAAGTATCTACTTCAGAGCAAAATATTTATACTCTCGTCAGGAGAAATGTATAGGGTTATTTTGAAATTAGTGCTTTTTAGTAAATTTTTCACTTAAAATCAAGTCATCAGCTTCTCATTTTAAAGAAAAATATTTTGGGGAGGAAGCAGGAAAAGAAGAGAAATTGATGCCAAACCTTAGATTTAATTTTTGGATTTTTTTAATTTTTCAGAAGAATCCAGAACTGATTGAAATCAAGGTTACAGCTCCAGGTTCATCCTAACTAATCTTAATCTCTTTTCTAAGGTCACTAAATTTTGAACACTGTCATGTGAGCCTGCCTCTTTAGGGCTAGTGTTTCAGCCCCCATAGGTTTTTACAACCCTTGAGGCAGTCTGTCCATCTCTGCTGGAGGGATCCTGGGCTGACTGTTCTTAACCCAGTTGGGTTAGTCATTGTTTCTCAACAGGTCATTGTCTCTGGAATTGATTTATTTTTTTTGTGCTAAGAGGTCCCCAAGATGAGCTGTTATCATTGAAATGTAACATAGCCCCATCTTTAGTGCTTTTCATCAATACCAAGGTTAATGCCATTGTCCTCATTCCTCAGAGGAGACACCCAAAGCAAGGCAAGTCAGCCAGGAAAAACACATTTCCACCCACACCCCATGTTCCTGGTCTAGTGGTATTTATTAGGAGAGAGCAAAAAATAAGGTTGCTCTCCTAACCTTAAATCCTAGTGTCATGTTGGACTTTCAGCTTCTTCCCCAGTAGATTTAAAGCCTGAGGATCTGATTTCTAACAGTTCCAAGCCAAGCAGATAACCTTCTAAAAGAATTTTTGGATAAAATGTCAGTCTACCTTATATGCAGGATTCGGGGATTTTGAGGTATGCCTGGCAACAGCACTTTTGGAGTCTGCAGCATCCTAAAATATCTCATGTGGCTGCCTGGACTATTTCATGCACAAGACTGCAGGTGGATATTTTCGATGCTGAGTCCCTGTGGATGTATCACCGGAGCAGGTCAGAACCTCTGAGCACAGAGAGGCAAGGTTAGTTGCTTTTGTGTTCCACACTGTGCCCAGTTGACAGGACAAACACCAAGTTTGCTGCTTGAGTGTGAGCTCAGAGATCCCTGTGTTGGGTTGAAATAATTTCTCAGATCTACAATGTATATATAGCTGGTGATACTGCCAAAAACCCCGTATATACACTGCAGGATCAATACTAGAGGTGCAGGTAAATACTCTCTCAAATGACTGTGGGAAACAAAATAAATCTTAGTTTTGCTGCTTCAGAAAAATGAAATTGTCAAGGTATTTAACTCTCTGCCAAGAGCATCCGTTGAAAGCAACAGCAGAAGTCCTAACTGATCTCAGTACTGAAGGATCAAGCTCCAGGTGCTGCAGGATGCTTGTATATACAATGTTAAAAACTTTGGGTTCTTTGAACTGACAAAAAATATCTTTCTTTTAGATTAAATAGAATCATTTTTTATTAGAGCTTTAACTCGGTTAAGTATAATCAGGTAGCTATTGTATAATTTAAATGGCCACTGATTGTTATTTGATAATAACAACTTACATTTATATAGTGCTGTATATCCCAAAGGGATCCCAGATGATTTTAAAGTCTCAACAATAAAATGCACAACAAAGTAAAACATTAAATACAATTACAGCATTACTAGAAAATATGAGGATATTAAAAATCTGGCTGTCTGTGGCTTGCTTCTGCTCTCATTTGAATTCATTAGCCAAGCTCACCCAGAGTGCAAATGGATTATTAGTCGTTCTGCCATATCTGATTTAAGAAATTTTCTGTACAACTACCTCCTCTATACTGGGAGAGTATTAAAGGGTGTAAATACCCTTCTGTTTTTTTAGGAGTCTGTTGAGGGGCTTGAATTCTTCCCTCTCTTGTTTGGGTGGTTGTTGTACACCCTCAGGATGGTTTCTTGTTAGAAGGAAGGAGGCTAAACAAATGCCACATCTCTGCCACATAAGAGTGGGAAGTCAGACAGTGTTTTGTACAAACAGTTCTTTTTTCATGTATAAGTCTTAAAACAGTTTAAAATTTAACTCTGTTTCAGTAATTTTTGGGTGTTCCATGTTGACCCGTCACTGAGGCAAGCAGTGCAGTTTATGCCTCCTGAACTGCTCTTCCAGGCTTTTGCATGTTAAAGTTTCCCCACCAAAAGGGTTGTCAAGCACTGGAATGGGGTGCCCAGGGAAATGTTGGAGTCACCATCCACTGAGGTTCTGACAGGATGTGTAGACGTGGCCCTGAAGGGCAGGATTTAGTGCTGAATTGGCAGTGTTAGGCCATTGAGTCCAATCATAAACCTTCAGGGTCTTTCCCAGCCTAAATGTTTCTATGATTCCAAGTTCCCAGCTTTGTACTTGCACTCCTGAAAGCCACATTGTCAGTGCTGAAGGAGGTGAAAACTTGAGGGATGTTAATGTGTCCTACTGAAGACTGCCCTGGAGCTGCTGGTGGGAGCTGGGGGAGCTCTGCTGCAGCTGGCACTCTACAGACAAGAGACGTGGAAACAGTCCCTGCCTCTTAGAGGGTGCTGTAAAGGACTTCAAAACCATCACAATGAGAATCACAGGCTTGTTTGAGATGGGAGTCATTGAAGTGATGGGACTAATTTCACTGCAGATCACAAAAACAGAGCCAGGAAGGCAAATGCTCTTTTTGTGGATGGGTAATATAGGTCACTTGCTTTGTGTTGTTTCTTTTCTAATGTCTAATGAATTATAGTCTAATTCAGAAATATTTTCAGAACCCCTGAATTACTGTTGAATAATGAAGTGTTTTCAAATGCTGAGGCAAGTTGTTTGCACCTGAAGACAGACTTATTGCTATTAAACATAAATTAGGGACTATGCAAAATGTTGTGTAACCTACTTTTTTTCACTGTTTTGCCAGAGTCCTTGTCCACTGAGATGGTTTTCAGTTTCTGAAAATATTAATTTATCCCTGCCTTTTGGCCCCAGTGTATGAAAACAGTCTACTTTGAATAATTTAGTCTTAAAGCCATAGTTCTTTCTCAATATCTGAGCTTTTCTTTAGTTTCTGTTTTAACACTCATAATGATTGTGTGAAAGTTGTTTGCACATACTGTCTTGTTTTTCAGATTTGTAATGAAGCATGAGGGATTTTTACGTTTTGTGGCAAAAGTTTTGCATGGATCTTACTGTAAAGCCTTCACAATGTCTTTAAGTTGTTTTATTTTTGGGAGATGGGAGAAAGGGAAATAGTGACTTAGAGACAAGTTTTTCTGCTCCATTTCCTCTATGTAGCCAATGATAAATCTCAAGTACAAATGGTGCTACACCCAAGACACTGAGCTCTAATGTTTGATCTTCAATGCACTGGTGGCCTATTTACTAATCTGTAATCACCAATAAATTTGTTGTAATATAGTTAAGAGCCTGATCTCTGAGTGACATTGAGCAAACACTCTCAAATAAAGGTGGACCTTCTGAAATTCCTTTTCGCAGTGTTGTGGACCATACCTTTCCTGACCGCACTACAATCAAGCACTGGGAATCAAAACTGCATGTAACTCATAGGGAAGTGCTGTGAAAATGTTTTCTTTCTGAAACTGTATTTAAGAGTAGGGTTAATAATGATAATAATAATAATAGCACTTGTTATCATTAGACCTTGGAAGAGGAGCCAAGTCTTTTCCAAGCTAGGCAGTGTCTTGTGTGTCCTGCTCTGTTCAACACAAGCCTCTTACAAATGTTCATATCTGAAAGACAAATTGACCTTCCATATGGGAAGCTGTAGCTTTTCACTTACAGCTTCCCAGCTTTGTAGAAAAACTTCTTCCTGTTCTGGTTAAAGTTGTCGTGCATTTTGAAGAGTCTGGATAGATCCTACTGGACTAGAATCCAGCCAAGGACATCATCTTCTCTGGAAAGAAATCAGTATTCTTCTTTAAAGACTTGAAATTATTTTTTTTTAATATTTTAAGACATTACTCAAAAGAAAAAGTTTAAACATATCTCTTTTTTTGTCTCATTATTAGTTGAAGTTTAAGGACTGAACTAGTAATTACTAATCAAAGTTTACCTGTGGGAGCAGAAACTAGATGGAACCTTGTTTCACATATTTAAACATAAATCTCTACACTTTGAGATTAAATAGATTTCCCCAGGTTACCAGTAGTGCCCTTCTCTGTGCCTGTAGGCCATCTTCTAAAAATGAAAAAAAATGCATGTACATATTTTGACAGAGATGTCACAAAAATGTGACTGGCGTTGTTCTAGGCATTGTTACACATTGGTGGATTTTGTGAAGTCAGCAAGGAATTGAAGGGCAGACTGGATGGAATAATTTCTTTATTTGTAATAAAATGGATTATGTTCAAGTAATTTGAAATCCCAGTGGTGAGGACTTAAGTACAATATCATCATTGCAGTGCTTTTAGAGGGAAACTAGAAGTAAATAAAAGAGAGATTAACTTGAGTTGGAGCTTTAATTTTTATTAAGGTTTGTGGTTTTAGAACAGAGAGTGACATGACATAAGGAATGGCAGTGAATTATTGAAAGTAGGTGTCTGAAAGAAACTAGTCTGTGTTTGTGGGAGCATGAAACTGTTGAAAAGAAACTGCTACTTTCACACTGTCACATAAAATTCCCGATGAGCCTGGCAATGAAGCGTAGAGAAACTCTCCCTTGTTTGTCTAAGAAAAATAGTGCATGCAAGAAAAAATAGTATAAATGGCTCTGGGTTTAGTTTAGTAGTGTTTGATATCAGTCTTTAAGATTTAAATGAGAACAAGAAAGAAAGTCCTGTGATTTTGTTATGAAATCTTCTTTCAAAATAATTTTACAAAACACCTTTAAAATGTTGAAGAAACCTGATAGAACTAATCTCAGGAGTGGGAATAACTGTGAGTTATTATTACTACAAATTCTATAAAGCATCTGCTTTGTATGTGCATAGCATGCAGAAAATATATATAATAGCTGATTAGTAGTCTAGAGTGGGACCTCTCTGTTTTCTCCCCATATCGGACAAATCTCCTACTGACAGATCAAACATTTAATCAATCTGGTAACATGGCCTTCAGCACTATAGTATCTGAGTGCCTCCCAGTGTTGGAACGTTCAATAATGCTTGGTTTTTCTCCAGTTACTCTGTACTCCTTAATTTGATTTTGTTTTTTGTTACACTGATGTAAATCTAAAACTGCTCCACTGATATTGGTAGAGGAAGCCACCATTTATGAGCCTGTAGAGCAAAATCTGTCCTCCCCCCCTCCCTTGCAATCCTCAGCTATTCTTAAGTTGTGCTATTAATAATATTTATTTGACTTACTAATCTGCTTCCTCATTTATTTCCCCTATTCCTGCTGCATCTTTTTTTCTTCTGCCACTTTGGGTGTGATCCAAAGTCCACTGAAATGGCTGTCAGTCAGTATTGATTTCAGCTGACTGGGGTTCAGTTTCCCATTTGTCCCTCCCTCCTTTTTTCCCCTTTGCAGCTCCTGAAGGGTTCTGTGTGAGTCTGTGGTCTGATTAATTAAAGTTACATGTATTCCTACGGTTTTGTGAATAAGCACCTTGCTGTACTGGAATCCTAATCCCCAAATTTTCCTTAATACCCACTGCTTCCCTCAGCTTAGTTTTCCTTTAATGAGAGCTCCCTTTCCTCCTCGTGCCACAGGTGTTGGTCTCAGGTTCAGCATCTCATATTTTAGGGGAAGCTTTGCTATGAGCCTGATCTGAGAAGAAAAACCCCACTTCCCTTAGATTTTTGTTTGGGACACTTGTGAATATGAAAAGGGTTTTGAATGAGATAGTCGTGACTCGTACTTTGATTTTTTTTCTTTTCTTTCCCCTTGCTGCCATCAGCACTTGGAAGCAGAAGAAAATAGAGTTAAGAATTGAAGCTGGGAGACTTGGCAGGTAAGAGGTGTGTTTTGTTCCTTGCTAGGGAGGCATTTCTGGAGGTGCTGATGTGAATTGGCAGCATGTTGGCTCCGCTCTGGAGGATGAGGCTGGTCCAGGGCTTGCACAGTCCAGCTGAGTTCCTTGATCCTTCAGTCTTTTTGTGTCAAAGGCTTTGCTGGTTCCTCACCTGCAACAGGGGCAGAAAGGCTTCCCTGTGGCAGGAGGGTAGCTGGAGGAGAAGCACAGAAAGAGCTGGTGTAAAAGGTGGCAGAGCATGTGAGCTACTTGGACAACAGTGCCTGGTTTGAGGGTAACAGCTGTGCTGTGTGCACAGCTGGGCTGGTGTTTGCATTATTTCAAGAAATGTTTTGCTAAGGGACTTGTATGCTATCTGTAACTTCACTGTGTTATCTCCTTTGAAGCCTCGTTTGATTACTTTACTCTCATTTCCTGTTCTACATGGTTTTAAATGGGGTGAAGGTGAAATACAGTATAAGCAAGATACAACACTTACTTTCATATAAAAACCACGCTGAAAGTACAATAACAACATTGGAAAGCCAAGCACTACTTGCTGGGCAACTGCAGTTTGCAAAGACAGTTCCTAAGGGCTTACTTGAGGCACATCTAGGGACAAAAGGCTTTTCATGGGGAAAAAAGCCACAGCCAGGCTGCCAGGTTTCAAACCTTCCTCTGAAGCTCGAAGCACCAAAGTGTTTTTCAGAGGAGGAGCTTGAAGAATTTTCAGTGTAGTATTCCATACCTCTGTTCTTGGAGAAGCTGTCCCATTTCCAAAGCATACAGCCTGAGGCAGTCATGCACCAGAGATAAATCAAATGGCACAATACTGGTGGGGTTTGAACAACTGCAGGTAGTTGTTTAACCTCTTGTGTCAAGTAATCTTAATAACAGGTATGGCTGCTGATCCAGTCAATTATATAAATTGTCCTGCTGCCTTTCCTGGGCTCTTAGGGAGGCAGAGCTATTGATACCTATGATGTGACTCTGCAACTGCAGTACTATGACTGTCTTAGCTCACCCAAAGAGGGACTGATTTGTTTCTGCTTCTCTACCTTTTCTCTGTGGCACACTGTAGTCAGAATCTTGGATTTTCTTCCCCCTCCCCTAAATCTGTGAGAATGCATTTAGATTTTAATATTCAGAGACCCCAACAATGTAAATAGCACTAAGATAAGTGTTGCCCTGTTTGAAATTCCCTGCTGAGTCCACCTGTCATGCTTTGTCTGATGTTGGGATAATAAGCTCTGTGGGACAGTAAATGCCTCCCTTACTCATCCACACAGTCCTTTACACTGCTTTTTGGAGGAGGCTTTGAGCAACATGTCATGGGAAAAATACCAAACTCCCCTGATTGCAAGTTTGCAGGCACATGGAGCAAGCTTGGCTCAAACTCACTGATCAAAATAAGTTTGTTACTGGTAAGAGAATAAATCATTTTCTAATCTGAAATAGTCTGGTCCCTAACACTTATAAGAAGACTTGCCAGTATTACAAATACAGATTTACTTGCAAATTTTTTTGTCTGAGAATTAAGTATTTGTGTTTTCAGTTTGTGTTACTAATTGACCTCTGACAAGCTGGACATGTTTAGCTTGGGAGAATTTATCTTCTGGGTTTGGATATTTGGGTTGGTTTGGGTTTTTTTTTTGGTTTTTTTTTTTTTTTGCCAGTGCTTTCTTGGTTTTTTGCAATTTTCAAACCCATATATTGGCATCTGGTTTTTTGCTGTGAAGTTAGGTGATCTCCAAGCAAACCAGTGGAATGCATCAGGCTGTCTCCCTATCCCTGCTGGGTCATGTGTTTACTATTAAAGCTCCGTTTCTGGGCTTTTTCATAGAACTTAGTTGTCTGCAGGAACTGGTTGTTAAAGCATGGCAGGCTGCAGATAATTCTTTAGGCTCAGCCTCTGTTTCCACTGCCTTTGATCATGATACATTCAACTTTCAAATATTATTTATAAATTATTTTTTCACATGCTGCTTTTGATTTTTGTAGATGTGCCTTCCCACACAATAGGGATAGTGAGTGATTTCTTATTATAGTTCCTTAGCATGTAAACATTATGTTACTCTAAACTCTGATCAAATTTGAACTGGAAGTGCAGGTAAGAATAGAAAGACATGGATCCCACTACAAAGACGTTGCAGTTAGAGTGGAAACAAATGACATGGAAAAGGTGGCGAAGACAACTGTCAAATGCCACATGTTCATGTATATACAAATATACTTAGAGAGAGATACCCTTGTTGATTCCTGCAGTTTGATTTAATATCATAGTAAAAAAAAAAAAATTACGATAGGAAGATCAATGTATAAAAAAATTTGAACCATGTGGCAGAACTTGTCTTCCTGATAAAAAGGAAAAGCAGCCAGAGACTAAAAGAGTGGGAATGTTGGTATTTTTTTATGCATAGGTTGTCTTAAAGTCATTAAAAATAAATTATTCAACCCTTGTCCAAATAAGGTAGTAATTTTTATGACTTATCCCTATATATGATGTTGATGAGAAAGCGTTGAGTATCAGTAGAGTTGCAGAAACCTCCACACAAATGTGATAAAGCGTCTTAGATCTCTGTGGTCTGCAACTTGTACACCCATTGTAGGCTGGAGAGAGTAGCTCCATGAAATAAGGAAAGGGAGTTTGTCTGAGGTTGTATTCTTGCCTCAGATTTTTACTTCCAGTTGGTAAATCATATAAGTCTTCTTGGGCAAATTTTCACGATAATCCCATTTTTCTGTTGGGATTTCTGTATCTTCAGATAGTTTTTGTCAACTTGAGAATTTGAGTCTGTTTGTGTGGTGACAATGGAAAGTGGGTTGGGAGGAATTGCTTTTACTGTATTACTTCCCCTTCAAAAAGGTCTCAAAATGAAACCAGTTGCTAAATTGGTAACCTACAAGCTCACAGTATTTGCATGCATTTCTGAGCATGGGTGTGAGAGGGAGGAAGCTCCCGTTCTTGCACATCACTTATTTTTTGTGTCATCCTGAACTTTGAATCTCTTACTTGCATTGATGGCTCTGGTTTTAGGGCTTCTTGTGCTAGTTTTTGTAAAAATCCAAGACTGAGGCTTGTTTGCAAGAATGGCTTGTGGATGGGTACCTCTGACTGATTGTTAGACCCACCAGGTCTAAAGAGTGTCATATTTATGTTGAGGGACAAGGTCCAAATCATAATGTGACGTTTTATTGGAGTGTCCATATGTGAGTTTGCTTACTGTTATGTCTACTGCAAGGACTGTCACCTAAGAAGGAATTAGGATGTTTTAATAGCACTGAAGAGTCTTAGGATAAGGTTCTTTTTTGTGCCTTCATTTGTACCCAGCAGTTGCTCGTGTAACTGAGAATCAGTAGGTGAATATTCCCAGACAACACAGGTTAAAATTGTGCACATAGTCCACATATCCATGAAAATGGGATGAAACAGGAAATAACTGAAGAAGCTGAGGGCACCAGAAACATGTGTGAAATGTCCTTTCTGCCTGTTCTGACAAACAGAAACTACGGGTTTGTTTCTCCCTTTACAAAAAAAACCAAACAAACAAACAAAAAAAAAAAAAAAAAAAAAAAAAAACAAAAAAAAAAAAAAAAAAAA
>VZRH01004154.1:569348-596409 GCA_013397555.1 Urocynchramus pylzowi | reverse complement strand
CACAAAAAAAAAAAAAAAAAAAAAAAAAAAAAAAACCAAAAAAAACCAAAACAAAACAAAAAAAAAAAAAAAAAACAACCCCAAAACAATGCAACCAAAACTAGATTCTTTAACATAATCTGCATGAGTTTGGGTATCATTAGGTAGGGTGGGTGACCATCTTCTTGCCTAAAAATCATAAGCAATGAAAATCAAGTAGCTCCAGAAACAGCCAACTGATCAAATGTTACCTCTTCCTAAAAGCAGTGAGAAAAGGCAGCTGAGATTGGGAATGAAAAGTGGCCCCAGAGTCTTGGAGAAATGCTATACACCTAGAAATGCCTTGGCTCAATCTTCTTGGGATCTGAAGTTTATAGCCCAGTGTTTTATCTGCTTGTTTCTGCCTTCCTCTGTGAACAAATTCTCTATGCGCATGGCTGGATTCTTTTTACCTTTTTAGTTTAGGCCAGAATGATCCTGGTCACTTATCTGGTGATGTTTTGGCTTGCCTTTTAGAATGGCTTTTTCCAAACAAAAAACCATCTGCAATTAAAAAGCCAAGTTGTCCCTGATGATACATGATTCCTCTGCCATTCTCCTATGAGCAAGTTTGGGGTTTATATATACGTGTGCCCCACACATGGTACACTTTTTTTTAGGCACATTGTTTCCTTTCTTTCTTTAGATAGTGGGAGTAAGTGAATCAGCAGTTAAAAACTCAAGTATTTAATTTGTGTTTCCCTATGACAAGTCCCATTGCTGTTCCCAGTCTTGATCTGCAGGATCTGACTGTTCCTGGTGTGTCTGGGCCAGCTGAAGGGCAGGGTTTCTGGAAATCTTTGTTTTTCTTTGCCTTTGAGGCTGTGTGTGGGTGTTCACTTCTTGTTCACTTTTTCTGAAATGGGAAATGCTCTTTATTTAAGAAAAGAAAAAAACCCAAAAAAGGTCATTGAGCTTATTTGTCTGCTCTGCTTTCTATGCTTGTTCAATAATGTCACCTCCCACCGGGAGGTGTTTCAGCCTACCAGGAGATGGTGTGCATTTGGACTGTTTGTCTGAGGTGATGAGTTAGGTTTCCTTCTGAAGGTGTTGTGGACACCTCAGAACATGTGAACATTAGCTAGTGAACATTTTTCATGGTTTTCTTTAAGCCTGCTTTAAAAGTTAATATTCCAATAAATGTTAGTTCTGTGGAGCTGTTGAGCTTCTCTAAAATTCAGGCTTGATGCAGTGGACAAATCCTGCTGTCTCTTCTTGGCCAGTATCATGACATAACTTTGAGAAGGCTTTGCCTCCTTTTCTGCTTCTTGTCAGATATTTGTTCAACTAATGAGAGAGACCACTTCATTTAGAAATTTCAGTTCTGAAGTATAAGTAGCATTTTTGGTGTTTGCTCATGTGAAAAAATAATTTTTAATTTCTAGAGCTTTGATCCCTTTAAACACAAAGATGTTAAACAGATGAATGGGGCCCTATGAGTAAGTAAACATATATAAAAATAGAGTGAATTAATAAACCAAATTAATTTGGTTGTTGTAAGGATGTGAGAAGATAGATGTGCCTGTTTTTCATGGGGAAGTCTTGGTGGCAAGGGTGACACCAAACCAAGCTGAACCCCCTCTTCAACCATACAGGCAGGCATTATCTGTACCAGGGGCTCATTAATTGTTTGTGTTTGCTCCATGGCTTCTCCCAGGTTTTAGTGCCTGTGCTTTGTGGATCCAAAGTGCATTTTGACTGTGGCTTCCTCAGGGAGGAAACGAGATCTGTCAGAATTTTCTGGGTGATTTGTGCTGTTATCTGCCACATAAACTCACCATGAAGCAGCTCACAATAGTTATACAGTTATATTGCTGTAGTTAGTTATATAGTTACAAGTCTGTTATATAATATGTATATGTAATATATATATGTGTATGTATATGTAATACATATGTGTTATATGTATGTAATATATAATACACATATAACATATATAATATGTAATGTTTATATAGATGTTATATAATAGGTAATGTACAATAGATATATGTGCATATATCTGAAATATATATGTTATATATATATCTAATATATAATGCATATATAACATACATAATATGTAATAGTTATATAGTTATATTGCTGGTTTGACACAGGGAACACCCAATGCTGAGCACAAAAGAGAACAGAGAAATGATGAGCAAGAGCAAACAAAATAATTTCACATTGGGAGACTTGAAATCAAGTGAAATATTTTTCTGATATATAAAAACTGAAAGCTGAAATATATTTCAGGTTTGGTGGCTGTTGCTGCTGCAGTCCTAAGCACCATTAGAGCTTTCCAGTTTGTCTGCCCCATTGCCCTGAAATGCTGCTGCCAGTTTTCAGGAGGAAGGCTGAGTGTTTCTGACATATCCAAATGCACAGCAGAGCTCTGGCTCTTCAGAATCTGGACCGACTCCCAGCGTCAGGAGCAGGAGTCAAACGGGCATCCCTTCTCCTGTGCTAACGCACACCCCACCATTAACAGTCTGAAGGCAATTTTAATAAAATACATAACCCTGCTGAGCTAGTCTCAGAAGATAAATAAGTGTTGTAGAAAAGAAGCTTTTGTTTAAAAGTAATTATTTAAACTATGCATTACAGGTAATTTTCCTTTACCAGTAAACCAAATGCTATCAGAATTTCAATAATAGCTTTGTGTTACTTATCTAGATAACATGATACTGTCATTTCCAGGAGCTTAAAATGCTGTTTTATTTTCATTTGTGTCAAATATAAGGGTAAATGAGACCTGAATATATATGTTAAAAAAAAAATCCAACAACATGGGTTTTGTATAATTTTCTGAGAGCAGCATTTTCTTTCCTAACCTTTTATAGTAAAATAACAATCTAATGATAGTTTCCTAAAATGTGGACTTAAAACAGTAGGGTGAAGAGCATCTTCTTATTTTCTGTTTTGGCTAAACATGCTGCATTTCAGAGTTGACAGCAAATACAATTCTTTTGAAGGGATTTGTCAATAAAACATAACACTGTGGCAACTTTATAATGTGTATGCAGGCACAGCCAAACCCTAACTGCTTCAATCCATACATTGCTTAGGACAAAGAGCAGCATGATTTTTTTACCCAAGGGATTTTTCATTTTCAAAAATTACATGAAAAGCTCAGTCTCTGTGTTTCCTTTCTCAGCATTATTTCTTCAGTGTAAACCTCTCTTAATGGTTGCAAAATAGTTTATTATGAGGAAGATGAAACAAATAAGGGAGGAAAACAAGTATTTTTTTTTGTTCTTGAAGGAGAAACATCTCTGTTTCAAGTCTTTAACTGAAAGGATGGCCATTTTGTTTCAATGAAAAGTTTTATTATTATTCCTTTTATTTGAGTATTTTCATGGTTTCTATTTCAGTATGGACAAGGGAAGGGCTGCTGCCTTGAGAGCTCAGCAGCTGAGCCCATGTGGGGTTATCCCCTGTGAGACTTGGCTGCAGCCTCACTTTCTGGCCAAGAGCCCCATGGCATATTTTGGCTGCAAGGAGGTAAAGCAGGAAAGATGCCCATGTGTATTAAGGCCAATTTTCAACCCCATTTAGGCCTTGATTCCACCTAATCCCTAGCCTAGAGGGTTTTTACTGGATGTCTCTATGCCTTCAGAAATGCCTAGCCAATTGAAAGTGGAGGCCCCAGGACCAGGTGGATTTTTAGATCATCTGCACCTGGCCATGGTCTGCACCATGGTTTCCAGTTACCCAAAATGGTGGAAATAGCATTTCCCTACTTCAGAGAAGATTTGTGAGGATCAATGTGTTTGAGATTGTGGAAGTAGGATGTATCTGTAACCTACATAGGTAATAGATCAATTTAAATACTTTTAATAGAAGCGTGCACAATAATTCCTTGCTCTGTCACAGGAATATTGTGACGCTTAGTGTTTGTGATCTATGTGAATGAGGTTAACATGTTTGGATTAAAAAGTGATACTGCTCTAGCTGTGTGAATTACGAGCACTCCTGTTTGCACGCTGAATTCACTTCTCGACCTTCCCAAGCTGGAATTTTAATTTCTGAGTAAAAACTGTTGTCCCCCCTCAGGAAAGTTTTGCCTGTTTTAAGCCGTGCTTGGCTGCCTCCCGTTTCTGCTGTTCTGGGGGAAGGACGGTGATGGGGCACAGAGCAGAGGCAGCTGGTGGCAGGCAGAGGTTTTGCCACCAAAGAGCCCAGCTGACAGCAAGGTACTGCCATGACTTGGAGCTGGCAGGCAGCAATCAAAATGCCACCCTTTGGCTGCAGAAAGAGCTAAAGATCTGTCTCCAGCAAGTGACAGGCGCCAAGGTAATGTCGCCCGTTTTCTAATTTTAGCAGGAAGGCTGGCATGGATCTCACCTAGACAGACAGGCCTTGTTCCTGCCCAGCCCAATCTGCTGCCCTGGCTCCAGTTCCAAGCTGCTCGGCTGGGTGCCTCTCAGCGCCCAGGGACCAGTGTGCTGGTGGCAGGGACAGGGGAAATCCCTACCCTTGTCTCAAAGGCTGGGGATACTTCTAAGCCTGCTTGGAGACAGCAAAGCTCATCCCTTGTACCAGCTGTGGGAAAGGAAATGCTTGTAGGAATGTTGTTGCTAATGCGGGGGTTGGGTTGGGGAGCCTGTCGGGAGTGCCTGTGACAGTCCAAGGAGTCCCATGCTCGAGAAGCTCCTGTGTACCCTCCAGCCTGGTGCCTAGGGTGTGGTTTTGGTGCAGAAGAGGAAGAAGTGGTTACAGGAGATCACGAAAGGGGAAGGAGAGCGGGTCTTCCCCCTGCAAAGTGACTGGGGCATGTGTGATCATTACACAGGCTTTTCTGCCGAATTGCTCTGATTTTGGCTGTTGACTTTGGAAATAAGTGTTTAGGGAAAGGTAGGAAGGAGTCTGAGATAATTTCATGTCACCTCCTTTCCTTGATTTACAAGTCATCTTTACAGCTTTGAGGCTGTGCTCTGCCATGCATCCACCTCTCTGCCTGTTGCAGAGGGGTGTGAGTTTCACTTTAGGGAACAGTGAAGCATTTTCTGCTGGTTTAGCTCGCTCACTTGGTTCATTGGCAGCTCAGACAAATGCCAACAAGGCACTGGCTTTGAGTCTAAGACAGCAAATGTGATCTGTCACATTTTGAAAATATCTGTAAGGACGCTGCAGCCAATAGTGCAGCTGCGCTTTTCCAATAGCCCATATTCAGATGGGAATCTGAAATTGAAAAGAGCCTATTGGCATATATTATTAACACTGGCTTTTATTAATGTGTTTTTCATTTCTGTATTAATGACATGGACAGTATTTAGCTATTCTGGGCTTTACACAAATAATTATTGGTAGTGTTCTTTTGTCAAATAGGTTTGGAGGTGGACGATGCAGAATTGATGTTTATCACATCTTTCAAAGATCATTTTTACCATCTCCACTAAAAGCTATACTTGCTCCAAGCACATCTTGCTTGATGGAGGATAAGTTCTGCCATTTTGAGAGGGCTAGTTTTTATTTATAATTGTGAATGTGTTTAGCCACATGAGGCTGTCAATCAGTGAGATGAAAGCCCAGTAGGATTATTTCTGTAAGTGGCCAATTTCCCCCACCCTTTCGCTCCAAATCAAGGACAGATGAAAGGTCATGATTAAAACAGTGATTTTTTCCTAAATTGTAAGTAACAGTTTGCAACTGTTTTTTTTACCAAGATGTCAAAACTGTATTTTATCTTGGGAAAAGGGAGAAGGAAGAAAATTATAAGTTCTTGAAAATGTTGGCAATTTTCCAAATGGTTGTGTTGAAATTTATTTTAATTATTGTACTTGTGTCAGTTCCTAGCAAGGGTAAAAGGGGAGGAAATAATTCAGTACAGTATTATGCAGCTATGGATTAAACAATTAATGGTGAACCTCTGTATCCTATTAGTACGTTTGAGTTCATTATTTCAACAAATTGTTTTATGAGCCGTTGACTAGTGGATTTAACCATTTATTTTATAGTCAAAACAGAAGAATAATTGGCTAGTTGGAGGGTCTTTCTGTGTATGAATCCATCCAAGGAATTAACCTGAGACCATCAAATAATGCACAATGTCATCAGCAGGTTATTTTGTCCCAAGAGTTTGGTTTTCTTATGTGCACTCAAGGAACTTGCAGTCTGGGAGGGTTTGGGCAGGTGTCTGGTGACCAATGCAGCAGCCAGCATTGCTAAAATTGAGGAGGGCTTTGGTGTAATCAGTAATTCCCTGGGAAGTCTCTCATTGTGTGTGGTGTTCTTCTCCTGGTTATGTGCTAACCACTCACAAGTCAGAAATAACACTTCACTGGGCATAGTATTCAGATAATCACCCAAGAAAATACTTCTTTGGGCTCAGTTTGGTGTGTAAGATCTATTAACAATGGCCAGCTAAAAAGGCATTCTCAAGAAGTACACCAGGGCAAATCATCTGAACATGTGAGGATGTCACTGTTTTTTCTCTTTGCTGTTCACCTTAGAAGTGTGCCAGGTCCCTCATGATACCCTCATGCAGTTTGGGCCAGATGTATCTTCAGAAATATTACTTATATTAAATATTTTCAAATTAAGCACGAAACCAAGATGCTGTCTTTCTGTGTTGTTAGGTAGCACATTTATCTTGATAAAGAGGGTTAAATGGGTAATATTCTAATCTCAATAGCTTCTGGTTTTCCATTTTGTGCTTTTTCTGTGATGGTAGGATTCCCTTGTTTTGCCTAAAAGAGCCCTGTGCCTTTGTAATGCCTGATAAAGCAAGTCATCTTCCACCACAGCAAGGGATGTGTAAATGGGTAAATGTATATTTTATCAGTGATGATGTGAGTGGTACAAGTAAGACTGGGTGATTTCAGCCATCTTTGCACTGCTACACAGTTAATTCACAAATTTGGTAATGCTCAGGACCCATGCATCAGGTAGAGTTGACTGTTTAAAGGATGGACAGTGAAGTGAGTAATTTCTGAGCTTATTTCTAAAATCCTCGCAAAGAAATATCCTGCACTTAATATACATGCAGCTTTTATGACTCTGTTTTGCCATTTCCTTCCATTTGTCTGTGCTAAGCTGTTGTGAGTTACAAATTTAAGTGAAGAGCTTCCTTTTTCTAGTTTATTTCATGTGAGCAGATGATGGGGATGCCACCTTCCTTAAACTACTTTAGGTCAGCTAAGAAAATTGACTATTGGTTTTGGTTGTAGTTTGGCTTTTTTGTTGTTTGTTTGTTTTGTTTTGGGGTTTTTTTGGTGGTTTTTTGGTTGTTGTTGTTGGGGTTTTTTTTGTTTCTTTGTGGGGGGTTGGTTGGTTTTTTTTTCACTTTTGGGGGGTTCTCTTTTTTGTTTTTGTTGTGTCATTTAGTTTTTTCAAAGTATGCAAATATTTCTTCTGTAGTCAGCTATAATGATAGGCAGGATGCTGAAGCAACCTCTGAAGTGTCTGTGGTGGCTGATGAACTGACAGTAAATTCTGCTATTCTCTTACTTTCTACGTCTGGGTGAGTCACACAAATATCAAGTCACAAGTGCCTCGTGCCACACTTGTAGACCTGAGAGTGTAGCATGAGATCCCTGTTCTCAGGATCTCTCCTGAGAATAGATGCACAGATGTGTTTCTGTGAGCTGTTTGTCACTGCTGGGGAGAAGGGGCAGAAGCAGAGATGTTGTCCAGGCTGGTTTGAAAAAGGGTGCTCGGTCATTTCTTCTCATAGCCTGGCTTCACTGAAAGCAAAGCGTTTCTTGGTTTAGCTCTTCTAACCTTGATTTATTTGTTGACCTCTTTTCAAATGGCAGAATGAAATTAGAGGGATGTGAAAGAGCTGAAGGTTTGGGTGCCAACTGAGAAGAATCTATCTGGGGTCCTAATTGTCCTTTGTACAATAATTAGCGCAGGCTAAAAGTCAGCAAAACAATTGATGTGAAGAAAACCGAGTTTAGTGTTGGGAACACTTGCAGAGTGTGCCGGTGTAAAAATATAATCAGCAGGACATTCAAAGTGATGAAAACAAGTGGAAAAAGTAAATTTTTACATGCAAAACCCTTCCCTTCTGGTAAAGAAAAAAAAAAATTTGTTTCAGAACCTTTTCTGGGACTCTGAAAGGATTTATAGACAAGGTGTGCTGTGTACAAGAGTTTTTACTGCCTGCCTTGCCAATGAATTAGGACTCTATTCTAAAAAAAAAAAAAAAAAGATAACCTGAGCACTTCCTCTGCAGCCATCCTGGGCTCCCATGGTGTGGAAGTCAGATGTAAATTCTGGCTGAATTGGACCCTTATGGAGGCAGTGTTCAAATGGCCTCTGAGGAGAAGAGAAACCATTCAGGTCGTGGGCCTCTGCCTGCTTGAGAATCCTTCATCATTGCTGTAATTCTCTGAAAGCAAACTAATAAAACTTCCCATTGACTTGCACTCATGTGTGCTTTCAGCAGTTATTTACAGTCTACCAGCAGCAGATTAAAAATCAATTAAAATCCATAGAAACAGTCAAAGTTACATGCTCCTCTTTGCTGCTAAATTTTTTTTTCAAAGATTTTTACATTAATACTTGCTGCTTGGTATTACTGAAAATAATGAATCCGATTTAGACAAAGTCTGTGCATATTTAACTCTACAAAGCTGTGCATCTTTACCTTTACAGAAGCCCTGCTAAGAACCTCTCATCCTCTGTGCCTCTTGGCCTCTGTAGAAATAGGAAAATTTATGCAATTCATTTCACTGAAATGGAGATGTTGAAAGCTCTCCAATACTGTCATGATGGATGCTATTGCAAATGTGTAGGGAAAACAATAATCCTAATGATGAAATGATAAGTTTAATACCAGTATGTTAGAGTGGAAAGTGAATGTTAGTACTGCTTATCCATTAAAATAAAGGAGAGTTTGATTTGTATTCCTGACTTTCCACAGGAGCACTGCAGGTTAGTTTGGTTCTGTCCCACAATCCATGTTTAGGTGGTGCTGATCTGGAACTGCAGACACCCAGTTCTGCCAGTGACCTGCTCTGGGGATTTTGGAGTGTGCAGTGGTATTTTTCTTGAGTTTTCTTTCCATCTGTTTGCCTCTCTTTACAAGTCTGATCTGTTTATACCATTAAACACTCAAACATAGGGCTGCTTTTTAATTTCTTTGTAAGTGTGTGCTCCAAAGACTATTATACCATTGAATAGTCATGATACTTGTTCTAATGTAATTCATGTGTAGATTCGAAGGATGTAATCTACATTTCTAATTACTGGTTTTATTCATCCTTTCTTTTTCTTCTCTTAATGCAACTTTCATCTAAAATTTACAGTAGCTAAAGAAGCCGTGACTTCAGAGCATTGCAGTGATGCTCAGGGATGAACCACAAGAGTCAATGTTGATTGCATGGCTGAGACACAAAGCCCGAGCACTGAGAAACTGGGGGGAGGGAGGAGGGGGAAAATCATAATTTAATTAACTTGTCCAACCTTAATTTAGTCCTCTTAATTTAGTGGTTAAGCTTGTTTGTAGATTGCTTCATTTGATACAGGATAAAGATTATGCTGATGGGTGACTTCAGAAAAGCTAAAAAGGAGTTGCTTTATCAATATGGAGTCAGAGCAATGCAGCGTAAATAAGGCCAGGCTTTTCCAACAAATGCTAAAAATAAACAAAATATGAAATGACTGTTTGTTAAGCAAGCAGACTCTATCCTGCGGGTGACATTTGATGTTGAAAAGTCTGGTGTGATATATTTATATCCTACCATGATACATCTGCACGAGACAACTGAGTTAAGATTACACAGTCCACTTAAATACCACGTCTCTCTCTTTTGATTCTTCACTTTGCAGCCTGGATAGTATTTATGTATGTCTGGTGGGGAAAAGAGGAGAAATGTCACCCTGCCCATCACCTTGACTCTGTGTTGTTGTCCTCGTGAGCCTCATTTCCCGCTGCACTGATTCCTTCCCCTCTCTGCCCAGAGGTTGCTGCCCTCTCATCTTCTTGGAGAGAGGGAGAACTGTCAGAATGCTGGGGAGGGAGGACACTGTTCTTTCTGAGTGGTTTTCCTTCTTTACCCATCTCCACTAGTCAGTTCAGGCCTTGTCTGTACTGTTGAGGGTGGTCTTGCTTTAATGCCTTTTTTCCCCACTCTGTTAATTCCAATCTCCACTTCTCAGTGGATCCTGTCTCTCTCTGCTTGTCTTACTCTTGCTCTTCCAAACTATTGATTCCAGTATTTATATTCTCACTCTGTCCTGTAGTAGCCCCTATGTACCTTCTCATGTTATCCATCTTCCCAAGCTCCAGATGCCAAAAATCCTCTTCTCCTGGTTCTGCAGTGTTCTCATTTCCTCATGATGAAGTCAGTGTGTGATTACTGCAAAACCAAACCCACCTCCCCATGTGTGCCTGGGGCTCAGGGATGCTTGGGGCACTGTGCCAGCCCAGCCTGGTCAGCCTGGCTATCAAGGATGGGGGGCATCTGCCCACTGAAAGTGGCATCTTCACAGTTACATGTTTTCCTTCATCTGAGAATATCTTCTGAGTCTTGTCTGTACCTGCAAAAAATTCAGGTGTTCTCTGATCTTTTTGCCTAACTCCCTCTCCAAGTTTGCATTGTTAGTGCTAAAATAGGAATTTGCTGAAGTTATTATATTAGGATACTGAATTTCTTTTGCTTTCCCTTTCGCTACTATGTATACCTCCTAAAATCTGTCAAAAAAAAAAAAAAAGTCTTTTTGAAGCTGTACAAAAACACCATTGCTTTCAATAGTACTACCATTTCATCTTGGAACATCATATTGCTCTACTACTGCTTTCAGGATTGATTCGGCTGGTTCTTTTAAGCTAAGCCCTGACTCATAACAATTAGCATTACCTATGTGCTGAATTTATTACTCAAACAGAGATGCTTTTTCTGAGAGGGACTGTACTTCTCAACTGAGACTGCTCATGTGCTGGAGTATTGGATAACAGAGGGTCAGAGTCTGTCCTCCAACCTGATCCTGTTCAAAAAGAAACAAAACCAAACTGATGAGGTTTTCACTTTTATTTGAATCCCAAGAGCTGTATTTCCAGATAAAATTTAAGGTTCCTACATTTCTGAGTTATTGTAACATAAAATATTAACTGCTGTACTAGAGCTATACACTCTTTCAGTTCTTTCTCAGCATATAATTTCTCTTTTTAGATATCTGACCTTTCTGTAATTCTTCTAATTTATGGAATACTGCAATTTATCTTTTCTTTATCATTTTACTTAGGGTTGCTGAGTGGAACTATGGAGGGGATGCATATATCTTCTTGTTTCTTTTTTCTGACTCAGTGATTAGTCATTATTTTCAGTATCACTTAATCTGTGGAAAGTTTCCCCATATGCCAGGCGTATTTTAAACATTTAGCTGAGATCTGTGCTACAGTAAACCCTTTCAGATATGATGCTCAGCAAAGGGCAGAGTTCAATCTACACCATTTATGAAAGTGAAGCTTTTCCAAATGCTGTTCTCTAAACAAATTCCAAACCTGTGTGTTCTTGTTTTGTTAAACATGTAAATCAGGTTTTCCTGTGTGTATCATTTCCCTCAGAAGTCCACTTCATTGTATTGTCTGCAGAGAAACTCAGAGCTCTTATGTGAGCAGATCTGGACTGTGGTACCCTTTGTTACAAGTTATTGTAAGTATTAAAAGTTCTTGCAAGAACTTTTAATTAAGTACTGCTAAACACAGAGATGCAGCCTGTGATTGAGGAAGGCCCCATGTCAGACATCCCTCCTTCACAATCGGCTTCCTGTAGATTTCTGTGCATATTGGTTCTCCAAATTTATCAACAATTGTTTTAAAGATCTGGCCTCAGTGTCAAAGAGTTTATTAAAAAAAAAAAAAGTACAGCAAGCAATTATAAGAATACTGCAGAAGCTTTGATTACTGTTGGCTTCCTGCAGAAGTTTATTAGTTTGCTGAGAATGTAGAACCTAAGACTATTTAGTTTTCTTTGGCAAAAATGTTTTGGATGTTAATTGAATGTAATAGGGTTTGTATGCTAATGGAATGAAGATCATGAAGAAAACAGGTATTCCTTAACTTTCCTCTTTGCTGTAATTACTGAATAATGCTATTTATGGTAAGGTTGTGTACATGTGCATGTCTTGGGAAAAGGATATGAGATTACTTATTAACAAAGAAATGGAATTCCTTTTCACAGGGAATTAGAATTGTGACTCCAGACTTGCTAATTTAAATAACTTGCAGGCTAAACAGACTTTTATAAAGCATTAAATGCTATTATGTCTTGTGAACATTAAACACATTTTCTGAAAATATTAATTTCCCATTGGTTTTATTGCCTCCTTCTTGTTGCTTTAATTTCAGACTGCCTGGTAATCCATCCTCCATATACCAGAGGTTCAGGATTTCTGAGACTGCTCTGGTGCCTGGTTTTTCCAGTTCTGTTCCCCTCTCCCTGTGGTTTTTACCTCTGTCCTCATTAGCAGTAGATGCTCACTGTGAGCACGGATTCAGGATGAGGGCACTGACTGGTGATGAATTTGCAGCAGCCCAATACCATCGGGGGTACTGTAAACCCTGAGTGGGGTACCCTGGCAGCTGCAGGTCTTCCTAAATCCAAAAAACCTGGTAGTGTGTTGCTTCTAAACCTGGAAGACCAGTGCACTGCAGAAACATGAAGAAATAGATAATCTTTGGTTTTTAGGGGAAATGAGCAACAAATGTTCTAACTCCAGAGACTGATACACATCAGTCTGTTTGACTTGTGTTTTAAAGACTGCCCAAAGAAGAGGTTTACCCTTCTCTTAAGAAGGGGATGGAGTTAGAATAAGTTGAAATTCCATATTTATAACTGCACCTTCAGCAGCTACAAGCCTGAAAAGTTTGATTCTGATCTTAAATGTTAGTGTGCGGGGCAGTTTTATTATTACCATTTTTTAGAGAGTCATAAAACAACACAATTTGGAAGGGATCTTAAAAAATCATCTCATCCAGCCTATCTCATTAGAGAGTTTTAAGACGAGATGTTTTTGGGGCAGTCCACCAAGGCAAGCAGTTTTCTGTATGAAGAGAAAAAAAAGCCTTAAAATGGAGCAGTACAGCTTACTCTTATCCTGAAGTCAAACAGTTCTGCAGGCCGTGCTCCATCCTGACAGGTTCATGGAAGTTTGAATGAAATATGATAGTAATCTTGGACATTGGTTATATAGCTCCTATTAACTCATATTGGCTACTGATTATGCAATTTCTGTGCTGGTCACTTCGATTAGCCTTGATCATTTGAAAAAAAAAAAAATCAATTCACTCTCCTGGTTTTAATTTTGATAATTCAAATTCACGGTGTTCTTCATCTGCTTTGTTTGATGCTGTACATAAATCAAGGTTATAGACGAAACCAATTCCTGAATGAAAAGTTTCAATTTTCTTTTCTTTTTGGCTACAACTATGCAAAGAAATCATAATTTGGGCAACTAATATGCCTAAGTATCCTTCAAAAGGAGCTGTGATATATTGGAGCTGTTCAAATGTCCTCACAAATCATGTTGCCTTGCAGCTTTGATCCTGAAATATGTGAAATGATGTCTGATTTATGCCACTGATCCTTCTTTTAGATAGTTAAGTGTTCTTGCTTAATGTTATTAAATAAGTTCAAAGCAGCAAATAGGCCATTCTGGGCTGAGGACATGTGAAAAATAGCCCTCTCAGCAGGCTGCATATACAATGTATGTTCTTTAGTTTTTTCCTTTGTGGTTTTGTTTTTTTTTTTTGTGTACAGCAAGCTACTAGAACTTTCTTTTGTCCACATCTCTGGTTGCAATGCTTTTGGCTTTGTGGTTGAGGTGGTTTTTCCCCCCCGCCCCATCCTCCTGATAGCTTTCTCCTGGGCTTTGTGTTCATTGGGGTGTTTTATGAGTGTGTGTGTGTTGTGGGGTACACAGAAACAACTTTGGGACAATATGGGAGACATCTCTCAGTTTCCCCTAGACTGATGTAAAGTGCAAACAATAGTATAAAACAATCTGCATGACCTTGACTGAAGCAGTACAAGAAAAAAAGCCCTCTGAGAGTGTAAATTATTGCGTCGAATTCACACTCAAAGGAGCGGGGGAAGTTTGACTACTTTTAATGAAAAATCTATCTATACATTGCCACTTCTGTTTTAACATGCAAAAAGGAGGAGAGAGATGAGAAAATTCTTGATTCTAAAATATTTATCAGTATAAATATTCTGAACTTGCATCAGAATACTGAAGTGCAAATCTCTCCAGGCATAAAGGTTGCATAGGAATCACATTAGCTCTAAATTTAGTAAATCTTTTAATGGAAATGTCACACAGTTCAGACACAAGATTTAGGGATTTTAGTATGTTATAGGAGCTTTATAACTAATATTATACTTGGGAAATTTCAGTAGGAAATATTAAATCAGAATTTCCAGTGGAACATGATCCTTGTTGAAGCAATGATCACCCTCTTGGTCACCTCCTGCTGGAGAAGAGCTGTTTGTTAGGGAAAATGTCCCAGTGCTCGCCAGCAACACCAGTGCCTCAACATCAGGCTTTCAAATATAAGATAGAAAACAAAGGAAAAAATTTGAGCATCACATGCCATCGTTGTACTTTCTAATTGTGTTGATTTTGATGTCTACCTTTGTAAGAACATGAATATTTAAATTTTTTAAGTTTAAAAATAGTTTTTAAAATAAATACATATGTTTGTACTCACTCTTTTATTTTTTCTTTTTTTGCAGCATCCTGAGGAAATCCTGAAGAAAGAACAGGATAGCAGGTAGAGGCTCAGCAGTTGGTTGTGTTACTGGCTTTTTATCTGCTCCTCATGCCAGCTATTTAACTTTCCTTTTGCCTGCTTGAAAGAGGTTATTACCCTGAGATTTAGGATATCTGGATTGATGGTCATTCTCTGCCATGAGAAAGCATCATCATTAAATCATTTGATGTCTTCTTTACTCACAACTGTGGGTTGTGTGTGCTAAATCACTTCAAACTTTTCTGCTTGTACCCCCATTAAAGGGTAGGAGGAGTTCAGGTGCTGTTGTGCCTTTAAAGAGCAGTGGAAGATGGAGGTGATTCAGAGGGATTCAAACAAGAGCTCCCATCTCTGACTCTGTGCCAAATAGTCCGGTGTTCCCAGAGCATTCAGTTCAGTTATGTACAATTTTCTGATTGTGTTTTCTCAAGGTATTAGACCATTACATCCATGGAGAGATGGGTTGCATTGTTTTAGATGTTTGCTTTCTTATACTTCTTTAAAAAAAAATTCTTAAATAATAAATGAAAACACAAAAGACAGCGAGAGTATTTTTGTGTGTGTGGCGGAGGTTGTTACTTTTGATGTTGGGAAGCTGCTTTTCTGCCACCCAAAGGACCCTGAGCGCTGGACTTGTGCTGTGTCTGGACAGACTGATCCAGTCATTAGTGAACAGCAGAAAGCAGGAGAGATGGGGAGGGAGAGGATGTGCTGGAACTCAGTTTAATTCTGCAGTGTCACATCAATCTGCCCAGTTAAGTGATTGAAGGGGAGAAACGCAGGCTGCAAAAGAAGCTGGGCCCTGATTTGTTCAGGGTCAGCAGCAGTGGTTTGAAACCATCTTGTTTGCAGGGAGTTCTTTCATGTTATGAGGCTGTCATTGAGCGCCTGGGTGAGATTTATGGCAGGGAGCCGGGCCTGCAGGGCTGTCCCTGGGCCCACAGCGATCCATGCCTGAGCCATCCCTGACTGACTGAGCTCTGCAGCCTTTGGCCAGCCCCACTGAACCTCCTGCTGCTTTTTCCTGTCGCTGCAAAAGGGGCTCCAGCAGAAGGTGGAACAACACACGGGAAAAGGTTGCTCGTGACAGCGTAGAGACCCAGTGAACTTGGCTCCCTGGCTGTGAAATGATGGAGGGAAACTGTTTATTGGGCAGGGCCCAGGTTTAACTTGCTGGTGTCTTTCAAGCATTTTGATTTACTATAATATTGTCAAAGCCGTTGGCTGAGTGTTCTCTTGTCACTGGTATCCTCGTAGGGAAACGTGTTCTTGAAGAGAGAATTTAGAGAGAGCACTGGTTTGCCCTGAGAGTGAAAATGCTTTTGTTTTTAAAAACAACCCAAATAAAAACAAATGTTTAAAAAAATAAAAAAGGCAAGGGTGTGACTTCATCAACCCAACATAAAATTTAAATTAACTTTGGGTGTTTAGTAGGAATAGAAGTTTTTATTTTATGTAAGTCTGAAAATTTTGACATACTGGATTTTTGAAATAGTGCATTTTGACAATTTCTTTCTGTTCTTGGAAGTTAGTTATAATTCAGAAAATAGTTTTCTGGTCTTCTGCTTGCACAGTTCATAGTTGTGCCAAGGTCAAAGCATGCATTATTTTAAAAGGTTACTAAGAAAATATTCATTGTCATAGGAGTGTCAACTTTCAACTGTGGTGACTTTAAAGCCAACAAAATAAACTTCAACAGTAGAGGAGTTGGTGAATGTTTTGGAAACAGTGTCACAGGGTTCAGCCATTTAAGTTTTAAAACAGAAAGGTTTATTTATATTTGGTTGTCCATAGGTTAAAGGAGTAAATAAAATTGCTGATATGTTGTCATTCATTGAAAAATCAAACTTTATTACTGATCTGGCATAATTTGTGGGTTGGCTTTGTTTCGGCCTAGTCAAGTTAATCAACTTAGAGGAAGAGACTTACTCATAAACTGTTTTAATGATCTGCCAACATCTTTGGTATCATGGTAGGTTTCATGTGCTTGACCATGAAGGTGTTCTACCACAATATGTATAATTTTCAGATTAATGTTTAAAAATTTGCAGATATTTTCTTAATTATTGCCTAAAAAAACAAACATTAAAATCCTTCCCTAGTTCTCTTTTTTTTTATTAAATCACCAAGAAAGCGCCTGTTCTTTTTATCTGAGATAATCGTGCACATTTTGACCCTATAGTAATCTGATACATTTCAGCATAAATGAGATCTTGGTTGTACAGACACAAATATGCCATTCTTTCTGTATTTATGTAAGGATATTGATGAGAATCTGAGGTTATTAAGCTGAAATACTGCTTCTCAGTAGAATTTTCTCTAACAAAGTCCTAGCAACAGCATGACTAGAAAAAGTGTCTTTAAGTCATCTTTAAGCCATCTTTCAGTCACAGAACTGAGTCTTGGCAGACCATCACCTTGCCCCGTGGCTGGTGTGGCCACAGCCCTGCTGTGTGACCTTGCACCAAACCTGTGCTCCCATCTGCTCTCTGTGCTCCTGACGCAAAACACACGATGATTGGTTGGAAAACACCTGAGATCCTCAGGTGGAAAACAATCTGTAGGAGAACTACACCTGAATTACACCAGATAGTAGCTAATTCGATTGACAGAACATCTTGCAAATAATAGCTTTCATAAATATGCATATATACACACACACATATATATATATATGTGTGTGTATATATATATGTATATATAGCCTCACTTTATTTTTGGTCAAAAGGTAGATGAGGTTTTGGGTAGTTTGGTGCAAAAATGTTAACAATTATCATTAAGAGATTTTCATTAAATCCTGAATTCTACCAAAAAGAACTTCAGCTACTTTTACAAAAATAAGCCATGCTGATTAATGGTAGGTAAACATAATTTTGGGAATTATAAAGGAGGAGATTAAGAGACTCTGCCTGGGCACACAGGGATGATGTCAAGGCTGCCAGTTATTTGTTGTGCTGTCTAGCAAATAAGATTCCTGGTATAAATAATATTCTGCCTGTTGGTAAACATTACATGTGGAGAGAATTGTTGGTAGAGAATGTTCGGTATATTTCTTGAACAGTGAAAACTATTCTAAGGGCAGATTGCTTGGAAAACAGAAAAGGAGCTATATACCCATGGGATTATTTGGGGCATTTGCTTGATTCAATCAACTCTTGAAAGCTGTCCTGTCTTCTTTAAATCCATGGTGGCAGTTACTGTATTGCTTCGTTCCTGATTTTAAATGCTTTCTGCCCCTACTTTTCAGTTGCTCACACTTAGGTGGAATTAAGAAATCTAACTGTTGGGTATTTTGTTTTAGACCTGCTGAAATTGCTCTTCCTGCTTGCATCCTTATGGTCTCATTAAGACGATGCTCACAGCATGCCTGACTCTGGTGAATATTTGCAGACCTCATTTGCCTGCATTAGAGACAAAAAGCTTTAAAAAAATCCTTCTTGAGCAATAAATGGCTGAGTTTGTCAGTATCAGTGATCACAGGGCTGGTGTCTCCCAAGGCAAGGGCTGAATGCTGCCCTTGGAGTTCAATAACTATTGAAGCCCTGCATCCAAGCCCTTCCCACTGCTGGGATAACACTCTAGGTCCCTGCCTTTGAGCTGTGGGTTTAAAGTGTGAGGGCTGCTAAAATCAGTGAGAAGTCAAAGTGTGCACCACTCTTACAGCAAGTTCTGTACATCAAAGACTCATTCGAGCAGTATTATCGTTCCCATTCCTGCATTTTTAAGACTAATTATAGTGTTTAGGAATTTTAATTTTTTTTTAAAGAGTTTCATTTCATTGGGTCAAACTATGATTGATCATCATAAAGCAACATGTAAGGCCTTTGCAGCAAACCCCAGATTCCAACAAGTGCAAGTCATCTTCATGGCTTACCTTTGCCATTGTGACTCAACTGGTTTGTTTTCTCTGTGCTCAGACTTCCAACCAGAGATTCCTGTTCTCCAGGGGATTAAAAAAAAAAAAAAGAATCCTTGACCTGTTATATAACACTGAGGTCATGCTTTAATGCCATTTTGTCTCCACTTCACTTGTGTGTGGTGTTGTGCTTTGCCTGCCCACCACAGGCTCATTTCATAGTTGAGCTGATAAGAATATATAATGGGTATTTTTTTTAAAGCATGCTAAAATCACTTTGCAATGGGAGATATCATATAAATCCAAAATGATACTGATGTTACACTTTTATTCAGCAAAATGGATCTAGAAATAATAGCAAAAATAGTAATCAAAGGTGATGTAACTGTCATGTTAATGAGAAGTGCTTGAAGATTACTGAGCTCTACTATAAATAGATATTACTCTTATGGATTTACAGCCCTTATTTACTCTGTGTAATTTTCATGGTCCCAAAGAACTGGGCCAGAAAACTTCACATGAGAGCCTTTCCCTTGGAGCTATTGAATTTTCCTGACAAAACAGCTTTTAGAGAACAGAATCAGTTTACATATGTATAACATTTTTCCTTGTATTTGAAGCATTTGCTACTCCTGTGCTCCTGTGAAAATAGAGAAGAAATCTTAAAAATTAAATTCCTTGCTAGAAGGAATAGTTTTCTTGTTTAAATATCAAAACAGAATTATCAAATTTTTAGAGAAAAGTTGTATTAGCTTTTTTGATGGAATCACTAATAGAAGTGAAGAAAGAGGTTAAAGGATTTTTTATCTAGAGATGGGTAAAGTGCCTCTTTATTTTATTTATTAAACTGTTCATATTGAAAAGCTCTGATTGGAAGTTCACAAAATTGTGCAAAACTGTTTCCTCTCTACCTCAAATTTGTGGGTCTCTTTTTTTTTTCTTTTGAAAATTCCATCCCAGACATCCTGGAGGAGTACAGAAAAAAATTACTAATGTTTCTGTGTTCAATTTTGAAAAGTTTTTGTTTCTTTGGATAATTGTCACCCTTACCTTTTGAAGCAGTAACCTGAAATTAAATTGTAGTGGGTCTTTGAATGGACATGGAACTTCTATGTCAGGAATGTTCCCTCTCCTATTCCTATGAGCATATAATTTATTTTAACCCCTATTTTTAAAGTGTTCATCAGAGTTTCCCAGATTTTTGTAGACCAACCTCTTGCAAATCTTGCTCAACCTTGGATGATTATTAATTAATAACTTAATTATTTAAATGATTAAGTTATTTAATTTATATTAAATAAATGTTAATACCTATTAAAACAACAAAAATACTATTTGACATATAATAAAATTATATTTTATCAAGAAAGATAAAAATTATATTTTTATTGATATAAAAATATCAATACTGATATTTTTTATAAATCTTCTCAGCCTCCCTGGGCAATGGGTTATAAACCATCTCACTCTTAGTTAACCAAACTTCAGCCCTGTCATTCCCAGGTAGCAGCTACAATTACTCCAACTGTTTGCAGATCCTGGACTGGATATGCATCCTCCATGCAATAAAAAATGCAGTTGCACAGAAAACAGTGTTTCCTAGTTTTTGAGATGTTGGCTTAGCAACTCTCCTCATTAACTTGCTGCTGCTATTTTCACATTCAGTCTTTAGTTTTTATGTGCAGCATATGTCACTGAAGCAATTCTTTGCAGCCATCCAATCACTTTTGTTTATTTGCATTAGCTGAAAAACTTATTGAAAATAACTGGGTGGTGATGGGCTTCTCCTGAGTTCTCCTTTTAGTGGATATTGGAGTATTATATGGTCTATGTAACAAATCTGGCTCACTTTTAATCAGAGTGCTTTGTTCAAAGAATGCTGGGGTCTGGCATTGCCTGGCTCATGAGGGGACCAAATGGGAGAGCAGAGAACAAGATTTTTGTGTTTTCTTTTTGCTTGAATTACCAGAAATTCCATGAGCACTGACACCATTCAGATTACTGTGGGAGCACTGCACGTTTATGCTACACACAAAAGAAATTAGAGCACATTTAACCTAGAACATCTCTCTGGTGGTGTGTTGGGGCATCTCCCAACCTGACTACTGACTTAGGATAGAGAAGCTGCTATTAGATGCACCATCCTTGAAGACATCAGTGAGTGGTGCAAAACAGTTTTTGACTGTGTGTCTGTTTAGATCACCAAATTTGGGGCAGAAAATTTTCTCCCTGACCACTGTCACAAGATTCCCTCTTTGTGTGCAATCTCCTGACTCTTTTTTTCCTCCTTTTATATGAACGAAGACATTTAACTAGAGAGTACTTCATCTTAGGCTTCCCATTTCTGGTCCACAATCATGAATTTTAATAATACTTCTGGAATTTGCTATGTACACTCACTGAAAATTCCAATTCATCTCTTGTCCATCTTCATTTCAGCTCACTGTTAGGAAGTTATGAAAGCCTACTTGCACACTCCCTAAAAATGTTCACTTCCACTTTATTCTGTGCACCAGTGCAGATATAATCATTATCTACCACAGGTTAAGGTTAAAGTTTAGAGGTAGTCAAAGATTGGGTTTTTTTCAAATAAAACTTATTTTCCTCTGGAATTTTTCAAGTGAAACCATACGTTTCTGTTGGAATATGTCGAGTCCAATGAAACTTCTGCAGAGAAAAGTTTCTTATCTCCAGGTTCTATTTTCTCATCAAAACCAGATGAGAAAAATCTGTAAGTTATTTTAATCTTCTGAGAAGTCACTGTGGCTTTATTGATCTGGCTAAGTTCTTGCCCTACCTGATTTAAACTTTAGTAGTGCTTTTTGTTTTCCTTCGTACAAGATAAAAGCTTTTATCTCTCACTTGTTTAGCTGTCTGGCTGTCGTGGAAGGGACCAAGAGACCCAGCACATGCTCCCTGTGTGTGAGACAGGAAAAGACCTTTGTCTGGATCAAATTTGGTAGAAATTTAAAGGTTCTGTTATGTTCAAAGTGAGTTCTCTAACTGCCGCTTCCAGGGCAGTTGATTAATCTGGTTGCTTGTGTATGTTGCACTTCTAATGCTGCTGGTGTTTTCCCATTTTGGAACTTGAATTTTAAAGAATAAAGAAGCTGTTCCCTGCACAGCTAAATTTGAGAATTTTGAGAAAGATTGTGTGCAGGTCTCTCATGTACTCTAATAATACATGCACCTACTGAACAAGAGAAAATTTATTTTTTTAAAATTTGTTGAAAGCATAAACAGATGCTTTGTCCATAGAGAATTGTGATAAGAGAGCTGGCTGCTATAAACTTTCAGGGGTTGCTGTTTTATATGCAATCAGTAGTGGGCTTGTCTTTTAGGATTTTTGGTAACAGTAGTAGCAGGCAAATCATCTTAAGGTCTCCAGTTGTGCTCCAAGTTGAGAGTTCAGAAATTATATAAATCTTGAAGTATTTATTTTGGGGTGATGTTAGTGGTTTTATAACAATATCAAGCCTTTATATAGGGCACCTTTCATTCTATAGTACTCCAGAGGATTGTATAGAATTGTTAGAGAGAAAAAGCTCCCCTTCATGTCCCTTCCTGCACACTGGTCACACATCACCCAGAAAAAAAGTGGCGGAACCCACAATCTATGGGCAGCAATTGTCTCCTTCAGTGAATTTATTCTGAATGCTTCAATTCATCTCTGTCGAACTGCCTGGAAAGTTGTGAGGAGGATGAAGAAGAGCTCAAAGCTGCATTAAGGAAGTAGAATTACTGTAGGGAACAGTACTTGAATGTGCTGACAAGTTTCCAGAACCCTTCCTATCCCATTGGCAAAAGCTTTGTGGATTTGCAGGGACCATGAAGGTGAAAGCCAGCAGCACTCAGTCCAGCAAATATTCTCAAAACCATCCGTATATCTAAACAGGATTTAATGCTTGCAAAAAGCAGGATCCACTCCTGTGGTGTTGAAGGGCTCTTGGGAAAGGAATCATGTAAGAAGCAGGGGGCAGGGAGAGCTTTGGTGAGCTGCCAATTTCTAGGCACAGACTCCTAAAGATTTCTGGTTTATAACCTACATGGCCAACACATAGATGAAAGCAAGCAAAAGTAAATTAGTTTGAAGTGCTGGGATGGTATTCAGGTTTATGTTACTCCATTTTCAATGGGGTGTTTGGTGTACAGCACCAGTGTAAGGCATGTAGGATGTGACTTAATCAGGTGGACTAACACTTGTCAGAAATAGAAAGTAAAAATATGCCAAGTAAATCACTCAGTGCTGGAACTGTTACAGACTGCACAAAGGACCAAAAACAATTCAGTTAATGATGGAATATTTCTTTAAGTGGTGGAAGAACAATCTGATTCACATTTCATGCAGTTGTAGAATCACAGCATAGTGCAGGCTGGAATGGAGCCCTGGCGAGGCTTGTCTAACCTCCTGCAGCGAGATCTCGAGTTGCCTTTTAATGTTTGCAAGGGCGGAGGCTCCACAACGTCCCAGCTCAGATGCTAGCAGAGGTGACCATCCTCATGGTAAAAAAATCTTATGCTCACCTGACATTTCCATTGCCTCCTGTCCTATTGCTGTGTGTCTCTGAGAATGTTCTGGCTTTGTCTTTTCTCTCTAAGGGACTTAGAGGAGCTCTTCTTGCAGCTTTCACTTCCTTTTCTAGTTCCATCTCCAGCTGAACTAATCTCACATCTCTAACTCCCTGTGTGCTTAGACAACATCTCAATTTGTTCTTTGTGCCTTCTTCCACTACTCATACAGTTTGTTTTGCATTTGAGCTCGCTGAGGAGTTCTCTGTCAGCCATGCTGGCCCTCTGCCACCCTTGCTTGACCTTTTACATGTAGGGATAGACTACTTTTTCTTTAGGGGAGGTTGTGGTTTGGAAATCAAGCAGCTCTTCCTGAGCCCCTTTGTCTTCCAGGGAAGTGTCCCTGGGATCCTGACAAGTAAATCCCAGAACAATCTGAAATCAGATCTCCTGGGGTCCAAGCTATGCTTCTGCTGTGTCTTCCTCACTCCTCTCAGAAGCTTAAAATCTTGAATGTTCATCCTGTCCTACTCACTGTGGCTGAGATTCCCCTTGACTTTCACATCCCTAACCACTTCTTGATGCTTCTTGAGTAACAGGCTCAGCAGAACATCCTTCTTAATTGTATTATCCATTTCCTAATTAGTTCTTTGGATATTTTGTGGAAAGTTTCAAAATAATTCCCTAATGGTAAATACATTCCTGAGAGAATCAAGGACCTCATTCTGGTTTAAATGATTTAATATTTGTATTGTGTGGTTGTAAAGTGAATCCATAAAATAATGCACAACCTCCATGTGTGGCAGTGCTGAAATAACCTATAGATTAATGGGGTTTAGCAGAACAGTGTGGAGGGTTTTGGTTATTGGAAAAGGATGAAGAGTTGTGCTTGTTTTGTTTTGGTTTTCTGTTGCAGGGGGGGACAAGTGACCTTGGTAGGGGGACCCTTTTTGTCTTTCTTGGACAAGTGCTGTCACTGGAGTTTTCAGACCTCTTGGTTTAAGCATATGGAAGTTAAATAATACCAAATATTTGTGATCTACACATAGGTGTAAAAGCAAAAAGCATTCCTAGCCATGGGGGAGTTGGCACCTGCAAAAGCTACTGCACTAGAACCACGTGTTTGCACGCTCTAGTACTGATTCTAGCCACGTGTTTACACACTCTAGTACTGATTCTAACCATGTGTTTACACACTCTAGTACTGATTGTGCTGTTGCAGATTATCTCCTCCAGAGCATAGCTGCTCTCCATGGAATGGCTTTGATGCACCTGCACTGTGTTGGCCACCCACCTTCTCTGTGTGGTGTGTGGGAGCCATAACAACATGGGATGTGCCAAGGTTTTAGATCCCTGCTATTGTGCTAATGTTTGCTTTGGGCTTTTTTTCCCTGCATAATCTTTCCTGCATCCACAGCTCACTGATTTGATAACACCTGTGTGCTAATAGAATTACAGAGTTAGTGATTAGCAAAGGTGTCTTTCTTTTACACTCTCTTTTTATGCTTTATTATAGAGGATTTTAGTACAGATGTTGTGACTTTTTTCCTCTGCTTCCTCCCACAGCATAAGAGAATATCAGCCTGTGAAGTCTTGCTTTGTTATTGCATGAATATAGACAAGGGCATTTCTCTTCTAGACATTAAATGAAAAAACAAAACATGTAAGAAATCATCTTTCTCCCAGAGTTTTAGGAGAGAGCATGCACTTTCAAGGAGACTAACTCAGTCTCTGCAAATAGTAAAGCTTCCAAATTCAGGTGTAGTTCAAGGAAGCAATCAAGATATGTTTATCCAGCTCCTTAAAGTTTGAAGTAAGCTGGTAGAGAATGCTGGCGTAAGATTTCTGTCGCAGGGAATTTCTTGTTCCAGTTTCTGAAAACTGAGACCTAAAAATCATTTAGTGAAACATTTCAGGTTTTAAAATTTTGTACTGAATTAAAAAGTTGTTAATTTATTTTGCTAATTTTAGCTGATTAATGCATTCTCACTGTCAGTGTTCCTGAGCAGAAATAATACCTTAACTCAGAACTAATGCAGCCGAAATTCCAAATTACGCAACTAAATGTTACTTGTTTCTCAGCTGCTGGACAAAGCTCATTCTAGTTAAGCATTCTTAGGCATTTTGTCCCAGTGTGCTAATGAGGGGTTAAACTAGCAACAAATTCCCCATCATCTGGTTATCTCTATTGTTAAAAGGATGTAAACTGTCCTATGAAGTGAACCCATCTACAACTGGCACACTGCAGGAGAACAACGCAGCTCCCAAGACAAAGTGTTGGTACACCACAAGATTTCAAAAGGAACTCAGAAGAAATAGCAAAGTTTTAGCTATTTTAACATTTTGACCTTTTTCAGAAAATGAACATATTCTCCAAAGCACAGAATATGTTGAATCAGCAGCAGGCGATGTGAAACCAGATTGTGATGTAATCTTCAAGAAAACCATATTTGTAATAAGGTTAATTAAATTTGCTGCAAGCTTGTGACAAGCATGCTGTAAGTTTGCCAGTAAATCTGGTCTTGCTTTATCAAACTGAAGGGCAAGAATTAAAAAAAAAAAAAAAAAGAGAGAGAGAAAAAGGGGGGGAGGGGGGGGGGAGGGGAAAAAAGCTTCTCTCTTCCAGAACAACTAGTGTGTAGCCAGAGGACGTGCAGACTGGCAACAATAACTAATACGTTATGAGAGGTTGAACAAGTTTAAATGGGATTTGTCTCTGAACTGAAAGGCATATTGTAAGAAATTTCTTTGTCTCCTTGTGATGCTGTTAAATTGAAAGCACGATGGGAGGCTTCAGTAGAGGCAACAAAGGTTGAAATGATAGCCTGCTGTTTGCAGCAAGCATCATGGCTCCACTGATGGTCCAGACATCTGGTAACAACAGCCACTCCTTGTCAGGTTTTGCCCCTCACTGGGCGCCTGAGCACTTTGCACTGTTTAACTCATCAGACTCTTCTAGCTCAGTATGCTCTGCATCAAGAATGTTTATGTAATAAAACAGAGCTAATTAAACATTTCAAAGGGAAACATTATTTTAACTCTAATTAGATATGATTACAGTTTCCTTATGCCTGTGCTGGATTGGTACTGCGGCTCTCTCATTTTGCCTTCTTACTGAATTCTGCAGCATTGTTGTTTCAAAATAATTTTTGCATCTGCTTAAATTGGCTTTGTGCTCCCCTTGCCCAGAAATGAACTCACAATCTTTGAGCCTAGGTCCCTGTATTTAAAGTCACAGCACACAGCCTCAAGACACATGAAGTGAGTTAATACCTTGGGCAGTCAGGGAAATAGGAAAATCCCTCTTGCTTGAAACACTGAAGGGTATTCCAGACAACCACGAGTGCTGGCAGGTGGATGCATGCCACGTAGGAGGCTTTCAGCTATTTGTGCTGTGATTCCAACTTCTCCTAATTATTAAATCTAGCACGAGTGGAGGCAGTCAGGTACCACCGAGCTGTTGTTGCTCGCACAGATGGATGCAGGTTCTGTGACCTTCCTGGAAGTCCACGCTTAGGCAAGGCACTTGTCACAGGCAAACATAAACCATATCCTTCTGTATGTATTTAATCTAGAAAGATAGCATCTGACAAAGCTTTGGAGACACATCATGTCAGGATACTAAACATCCAAATAGCTGAGAAACAAATACATAGGGAAATCAAAAAGAACAGGCTAATGGCAGTAATAATCAGTGAATATTTTGTCAGTTAAGCAAATGCTGTATAACTTGTTTAGTGTTTTCTAGCTTTTATGACAGAGCCAGTCTGCAGATCATATGGGAGAAGCAGACTGACTATAAGAACCCATCCTTTCTTTGTCATCCCTAAATCCAAGTTTTTACGAGGAATTTCTTCAGCTAAAGGATGTTCAAATGCAAGTTTACTTCAGCATTTCTTTTGGTTTTCGCCCTACCCAAGATTTTTTTAAACTCTACATTGGGTTTCAAGGAAAAAAAAAGGAGAAAAAAAAAAAGGGGGGGGGGGGGGAAG
>VZRH01004154.1:545596-559932 GCA_013397555.1 Urocynchramus pylzowi | reverse complement strand
TTTTTTTTTTTTTTTTTTTTTTTTTTGGGTGGGGGGGGTTTGTTTTCCTTTGACTCCTGATTTCTTTGTGTCTGATGGTTGCAGCCTCTCTAGTGAGAGCAGCATGCAGAACTGCACTGCTCCTGGAGAGATGGAAGATCCAATATCTCGCTGCTAATTATTTTACTTGATAGTGTTGACCCACCAAAAGCATTGGTGTATACCAACATCTTTGGTGTACAGCCAATGAGCCATTCCATGGCTCACAGTTCCTTTCCTGAGGCAACATTTCTTGCAGTGTAATGAGCAGGAGTTATTGTGATTTCTTTCTTTGGCCTGGTGGTTGCATCTCGCTTGGCTCTCTGGCAGGTTGGGCCATGCTGATGGCAGAAAACTGTGCAAAGTGGTCAAAACCAGCTTAAAATTAGCAAGCCTAAATCAAAACCAGGTCATTTCTGTGGGCCTTCTGAAACTGCTCAGTGCAGGTTTTCTGTGGAGTGGATAAAGACCCATTGTAGGGTCAACCACAGCAGAACGCTGGAGAAAATGGAGCAGGTTGTCGTGTGTCACTCACTGTGCCATGTATCCAAATTGGGCTCTGTGGGTGTAAAGCTATGTATAGATATTACTTCTCATGTTCCAGCTGTGTCCTGTACCAGCTAAAGGACGTTTTGGGCACAGCTGGTGACCCCCTGTTGTAGTGGTTTTGGTTAGCTAATTTGAGATTTTGAGCTTTTTTTTTTTGATATTTGAGATTTTCTTTTTTATTCTTTTTGTCAGACACAGAGTAAACTGTTATCAACTTCTCTTGAAACATCATTTCCGTGATGCAAAACCTGTGTATTCAGAGTCCAGGTGCTTGCACGTTGTGGGGCTGTGTCTGTCTTGGGGCATGGGGAGGTCCCAGACTGGTGCTGCAGGTGTGGTTGAGGAGCAGAGAACCACCAGTCATGAAGGTTGGTTCCTGTTAGGTGTTTTTGCCCTTGAATGTGCTATTTGTATCTTGCTGGTGTTTTGACCTTTAGAGGTGCTGAGGATGATTTCATTCCTAGAAATAACCCAAATAGGTAATGTCTTGAAAGGTTGCTGGTTTAGGTTTATGGTTAGGGTATGTTTGTCTGTCTTATGTATTTTTTTCACCCATCCTAAACATCCTCTGTCCTCTGTTAATTGAAGTCCTTTGTTAAGTCCAGTGAATTCTTTCCTCTGGTTTCTGTCAGTGCTAGTCCCTATTCATTTGATCTGAGTTGTTTTCAACTTGAGTTGGAATTTCAAACTTAACAGTCCTTTGAAAGAGAGGAAAAGGATTCAGGATACCAGAAAGTGAGTGGGATGCAGTAATATTTTTAATAACTTAAAAGACATTTCTTTAGGTAGATGTTGTAGTGTGGGAATGAGAGTAGAATCACACACCTTCCTCTTTCATGGATACCTGGCACATGGAAATCTGAAACACTTTGCTGTATGTGAAGGTTTAGTTTCAAATGTGGGACCTGAGTGTTACTCTTCAGGGCAAAAGGTATTTCTTGAAGACAGTAACTACCAAGTAACAGTTTTGTGCCAAATTAAAGATGGCATAGAGAAATGGGAGTTTTGCGGTTAATGCCACAGAGCTTTGGGATTAGGAATTTGGTGGTGTTGATGTAAAATATAGCAAGGACATGCTGCTTTCCTTGGAAATGATGGCACTGTGTTCAGTGATGGTGTGAATTAGGACTGCAGTGCAGCTGCCATCACGTTTTGTTGATCCCACAAGCTTCCCCACTCTTCTCCCCACCATGCAGAAGCTGGATGGTTTGGGGTTTTTTTCTGGCAATAACCAGCAAAGTCATTGCTTTGTTCTCCCTGACAAGGGTAAGTTTGACACTTTTGTAGGGTGCAAAGTGACTTTTGTGGATCATACAATTTCCCAGAGTGCAATGGGAGATGAGGCTTTGGAGCATCCCAGCTGGCACAGGAGGACAGACCTTAGAGCAATTAACTGTAAATTGGCTGAAGCTTATATGTCAAAGACAGTCTGAATTTTAATTAACACGCAGCTTAAGATAGGTATTTTTATATACTAAAGCAGCTACTATAAAACACACACACACAAAAGAAAAAGCAGGGAAGTCACCTAGTTTTAGCAGAAGGTAAACGTAGAACTTTTGCCTTCATAAGCTTCATAGCTTCTTGAAATCCATGCCTTGCTGTCTTGATTTAAAGGGCTTGAAGTCTGGAGCCTCTTTTGCATTATATTTGATTGCTTAGATTTAGTATTTCCTGAATTCTTAATTTCATTTTAATCAATTTTTTGCTAAAATTTGCAATAAGTTCCCTTTTAGAGAAATTTTGCTTTAAAAAATACTTTCAACCTGGTTATTATTTTCTAGCAAAGATGTTTTCAGCTTAGGGCAGATACAAATGGAAACTCAAAAAAAGACATTTTATTGCCAAAAAAGCACTGGTATAATTCAAAAGCACCTTTTGCTAAATCATTTGTGAGTGTCTCATCAAAAGCATAGGATATGGTTTTGTTAGCGCAGATCAGGGCTTTGAGAGTGGTTGTCATGCACCTTCTTAATCTTAGTCTTGAACCCTTTTCCAATTTTTTATACCTTTCCGTCCAAGCTCTGATGTTCTGTAATTTTTTGCTGCCTTCCCCTTCAAAGGCAAGTTTGCCAGTATTTTTATGATTAACTTTCATATGTCTGAGTTTTTCAAAACACTATCAGGTTATAACATAGTGTTTAAAAGCCCATCCTCATCTTTTTTAATTAATCCTACCTTTCTTTATCAAACCTGAAAGTCCTCTTTACATTTCAGCTTTTATTTTATTTCATCCTTCAGAGGAAAAAAAAAAAAAAAAAAAAGAAAGATACTGGTGTGGAATTTGAAATTTAAGAAAAAAACTTGCAGTAGCTTGTTCTTGCAATCTGGCAGCTAACTGAGCTATTCCACTTAGTTTCAAAGAAATAATAGCCCAGCAAATGTATTTTTCTAACTTTTTTTTTTTTTTTCTTATCTCTCAATCATAATATCTACAGATGTGACACAATGGCTCTATGAACTTAAAGAAAAAAAGATATATGTATTTTGTTGTTGCTGTTTAAAGAAGAAGCTAGCAATGTTTCTGCTTACAAAACATTTTAATTTAAAGTACCACAAGTTTAGATGTCAGGCTTAAGGTTTAGCATTACCACTTGTGTGGTGGTTGGAGAATGGGAGAATGCTAATGTAACTTACTATGTAGACAAGCAAGGTGTAGTTACTGTTGTGCCGCTAGATTTGAATGAGTAAATGTCAATATATTATATATTAGTATTTTGGCACTTTACCTTTTCAGCTGGCCCCTCTCCCTAAATGTCTCCTACCTCCTTCTCATCTTTGTTCTCTCCCAGAGCATGCCCTCTGAATCTCCAGACTGTATGATATGAGGAGAATGTACTGAGCTCTCACTTGCACTCAGATGAAAGAACTGATTTGTTAATTTGAGCTCTTTTTAAAAACAGGACCTAAATTAACTATTATCTTAATCAGCAATAAAATACATTCTTTCAATTACTTGTTTTGCTGACTTATTAAGAGAACTCTAAATAGTTTCAGCGAGTATTGTTGTAATTGTTTCCTCCTTTGATTTTCATTTCCTCAGTTGTCATCATCTCCTGGCAGCGGCGGCAGCTGTAAAGCAGATCTTTCAACAGCCTTGTTAATTGTGCAGAAATTAATCTGATTTCAAGCCCCTTATTGATACAGAGATTCGTGTGCCTTAATGTGCCTGCTCACCTCCCTCACCCAGTGTTTTCTTCCCATGCCATCCTAATGTGCCGGTTGGGTCTTTATCTCCCCTTGTTTATTGCTGTGTCCCTATCAAGTGCGCTGCCTTCCTCCATGGAAATACAGAAGCTTGTGTGAAACAGCTCGTATGCCTGTAAGAAACAATGGTTTTCAGCCAATCTGTGTTCCTTTTATTTACTTCCATTCTGTGTATGCAAGAGCAGACTGTAAGTTATACTTATGTGCAACTCCATCAAAGTGTTGCTGTTGTCTTTTGCAGCTACCTACTGCCATAAATCAGGAGATATCCTTAGGAGGATCTGAGGGTACCACACCCATACCCCCTGAAATACTGCCCAGCCAAATGATGGCACTAAAACAGTACTGAGGTTTTACTCTTGAAAAGCTCTCAGGTGAGCTGAAACTGCATAATGCCCAGTGTTCATGTTGTGCTGGCTGTGTTTTCCTGAGAGGAAAGATAAAGCTCCTTTGTGGAATGAAAAAATTGTAAAAATAAATTACATATTAAACAGTCTTTTGTTATAAGGGAAAAAGACATTGTTATAGATTTCCATAACTCTACAAAGAATACTGAAAAAAAGTTTTTCTTCAGCTTTTGGCATATTCCACTAAGCAAATTAGTGGGTTATTGTTATGTAATCTAAGTATTAATATAAGATGTATGCAACTAACTGAACAGCAGATTCTTTTTGTAATCCTATTTGTGATCTTCACAGCTTTTGTAGTATCAGAAATTAATTTTGGCATGATATCCTAATTTCCAGACTGTCATCTGTATGCCTTAGTTGCTCTGCCTACAATAAAATGTTACCTCTTCCTGTCGTCTGCAGCAGCTCTCTGGTAAAGAGCAGCATCCTCTCCTCATCTTTGTGACATGATAATTTATACACCATCATGTAAATGCTTTGCATTTCTTTAGGATAAGCAGTGACAGAGAAGGATAACATTGTACCATTTTAATGATGATAAAACAACAGGTTGTCTGTGACAATACAAGTGGCAGAGGCAGGCGTAGCTTTTCCAGCTTGAGTAAGATTTGGGTCAAGTTCTTAAAAGGAGTTCAAATGGAAGCTGTCCTTTCTACACATGTATCTGTCAGTAAAATGTGCAGCAGTTCAGTTGTGGGGAGGAGCTGGAGGTGTGGAGCCCCTGCACTCTCTGGATGATGACTGGAGTGAGATCAGTGTTCTTGCTCTTTAAAGCCCTTATTCAGTAGCTGTTAGATGAATGGGAGATGAAGGCTGAGTGTTTTCTCCCTCTCTTGCTGTCACATGAAGTCAGGCATCTGGGGAAGAAACTTCACATGCAGTTCAGGTTTGTGAATACTTAAAAAATAAAAATTTTAACAATGGTTTTATTTGTGGAGCTGCTCTTTATCTCATTATTTGAAGTGCAAACAGCAACGTAAGAAAAAAAAAATCAAAAACATCCAGTGGAAATGCTATTTGGGATTCGTAAATAAACTCTCCATGAAAATCTCAGGCTCAAATCCCATCAGAATAGACTTAGCCTTTCAGCCCTATGAGACAGATAAATCGAGTACCATGCAGTTTAAAACTAGCATTTCTTCTGAGTGAAAGTTATAAAATCAGCGTCCCATCGTTCATGCATTGGCATCAGACTGCTTGATACTTTATTTTAACAATGATGACTTTTATTTGGGAGACTATCAGCTCTTCCTCACACTAGCTAAAAGTTTTATTTCAGTGCTTGTACGTGTGCTATATATATTTGCAAGACTTCACATTTGTTCGGATGAGAAGATAGCTTGTAGTATTGAATGATAAAGATAAAAGATGAGACCAATTGGAAATTCATTGCTATCGTGAGATGCAGCCTTTTCCCAGTGATTACTGGGAAACAGTAAACTGGGTTTAAGCTCTGTGTATATATCTTAAACCAAAGCACGGAACTGGAGAACAAGCCCTTGCTAAGGCACCTCTTCAGTCACTGTGCTGAAGTGGCATTTTCCTGTAAGCCTTGAATTTGTTATCTCAGTGCTGGTAGTAGTGTAGGTGTGCCTGCAGTCTGATACATATGGAGACTTGCCTATAGAAAAATATTCTGAAATTACAGTATAAAGGGCAATCCTGGAGTATTAAACTTGCGGTTTAATGTGAGTGGGGCCACCGATGCACACCTGCTTGCCCATGCCAAGGCTTAAGGTTCCTTTCAAAGAGTAGAGGGATTGGGCTACATAAATGTAAATGTTTTCAGTGATGTGAAATTTCAGGTGACAATACTCCAAGGTTTGCTGTGGATGATACTTCTCTTTGCCTCAGCTGCCAGGGACTTGGAATTCTTCTCTGTACAGACAGAAAACATTCCTGGTCTCATGTTTATGGTGCTGTAAGGTGACAGAAATGAGGAGGCCTTCTGGTGTGATACTGAAATTTCATTTTTGTCACAAGTATCATGTCTCTTATTGGTCCAGTAAGTCTTTTTCAGGTGCTTAAGCTAAGCTAATAATTTAAACTTGTTTTTCCTGAATACAGACATGTACATGAAGCAAACAGTTTTCCCTGCCTTAGGTGCTGGTTTTCTTGGATGCTTTCTCTGCATTCATTGAAGGGGTAATTGACTGAAACTTATCACTAAATTGGTAATTGTCACTGAAACGTTCAGATTGTCAGTTGACGGAACCAGGAAAGTCCTTCAGATTCTTGATCTTGAGTGTATTTTTCCTACCTTCTAGCTGCCACATATGTAGAAATAGTTGGGGTTTTTTTTCAGATAGAAAGTTGTGTATCTTATTTCAGCCACTTTTTCATTAAATTTATATAAAACCAGAGTTGGACAGATACATCCAGCATGTCCACTCGGACAACATCCGTGTGCAAAGGCAAGCTGCTACTTTGTGACTAACCCATACTCCGTAGGGTCTCGGAAACAGTAGAAGCCAAAATTCTCAGACACCTTGAAACTTCTTGAGCATATGAGGAGTTAGAAACTCCTCTATAAGGCTGATTTATCCATGATGGCTTATGCTAATGCATTGCTTCTTCTTTGCACACGCCTGCTTTGTGTCTCTGTGGAACACTTGGAAAATTTGAAATATCTTTGAAGGGATCATGAGGGCTGCCAGATGATATCAGATGAGTCAGAGGTCTGTTACTTAAAAGGAATCCTGCAGGACTCCTGTTTCACTGGTTTCCATTCTCCTCTGGTCTCCACTGGAGACTAATGGACTAATTGGGCTAAAATATTACTCAAATGAAGCTGCTGCCCTTTCCTAAACTAAAAGGGGTTACTGAGCCACTGTTGTAATTTAGTTATTCAACACAGAAGAAATGAAGAATAAATTAGTTATAAATATGTGTGGTATGGCTTTTTAATATACAGTCTGCTCAGTGTTATTTTGCAGTAGGTGCTCTGTTGAAAACAGACAAACTTTGTGAACTAGAGCTGGTGCAAAGAACTGAGCTGGGATCTGCATGACAAAACCTGCATGGTTTGAGGCTTTTCCCACCAGTGCTATCCTGCATGCAGCATGCTTGGCTTGTGCCAAAGTCAGGAGTAATTTTCACCTTGAATTTTATAACTAGGCTTAGATTTTGAGCACCCAGATTTAGTTTTGTCTGTATTGGGGAGGTCTTGTCTGTTTATCTAAGTGTGTGGGATGCACCAGATAAGACTCTACAGGGTGATTCTGTGAACACAAATCTGCTTGTACTGCTGACAGAAAATATTCTGGATGTTGTCTGCCAGAACTCTACTGGGAAAATGAGGGGTGGGGGAACGTGTCACAGGAGCTGATTAAACTTCCAGTGGCAGTAGGAAAGGAGAGAATAAATCAACAAAATGTGGAGTATCAAATTGCCAGAACCAGGCAGTATTCATCCATGACTTGTAAAGAATTCAAATGGGAAATAGACACCCTAACAGACCATTTGGAGGAAACAACAGCAAAGAATAGGGTTAGTAAACACAAAGATAAATATGTTATGTTGCAGAAGAGTTAATGTGGTTTCTGTAAACAGAAGTTGTGTTTCACAGATTGCTGCAGCTCTGCAGAGGAGTCAGGGAGAGATCCTGGTGTTATCTACTCTGATTTGAAAAGGAATTCAACAGGTCTCTGACCAAAGGCTCCTGGAAAAACTGACCTGTCATGAGATGAGGAGTAAGAGTCTCTATGGATAAATAATTGGCCAAAGGATAGGAAACAAAGGGCAGTAATAAACAGACAGTTTTGACAGTGTAAGGAACCAGTGGTGCAGTTTCACAGGATGTGTGTGCTGCTAGAGTATCTGTTGCTCAACAGATACTATAAATGATCTGAGAAAGGAAATTTATAAAAGGTTGCAGCTTCTAACAGGTTATTCAAGGAGTTGAAACCAAAACAGATTGCAGAGAAGGATCTCGCTGAAACCAAGACAGATTGCAAAGAAGGATCTCACATTAGTGAGTGACTGGTTGGAAAAATTAATGGCAGGTAAAAATCTGTGTATATAAATTGTGAAGTAATGCATATGGGGAAAAATAATTATAATTTTGCACACAGAGTGGTGAGCTGTTCTCAAGAGTGTCAATAAAACAAGTAGCGTGCTAAGAGTTATTAGAAAAGGAACAGTGAACAGTATTATGCCACTGTATTTACGTAATTATTACGTCCATTAGTGTTGTATCTATGATCCAGCCACATATGGGAGACTCTGTTCCTTTCTGATTGCTCTCTCCCCAACAGACAAGATGTAAAAAAAAATCCACCAAGGACACCAACATAACCCACTGATGAATTGCTGGAGGGTGGGAGGATATACTGAGGAAATGCTGTGCTGTGCTGGCCCTAATTTTGTATTCTCTTTTGACCACCTTGTGGCACTGCGTAAGGTAGAAGACAGAGCTCCTGCTCTGGTACAGTTCCTCTTGTGTCACAATTTCCTGTGAGGGGTCAGCAGTTTAGGGTGCATTAAGGTATTCAAAGTCTTTGTTCAATCCTTACCAATGGATTACAATTACCAGACTGCTTAGCTTGGTGTTATTAATGTATGTTATATATCTAATGTACAGCTAGAAAAGCACCAACAACTTATAGCTACTGCAATACTTAAAAAAAAAAAGAAATTAGACTATATTATAATGTACCTTCATTTGTTTGGAAAATATAAAGTTTCAAACGTTATGACACATGCAAACTAAAAGTTAAATGAAATATTTTGGTGGTCCAATGTTATAATAGCCACAGACAAGAAATGTGAACTAATCATGGTTCAGGTCCAAGAGTTTGTAGAGAACCAGAGAGAAATGACCAGAAAATCTAAAAGAGATCTAAGCTGAGAAATGCCAGGTATAAGTTAAAATAGCTCATTAAAAACATCTGTGTTAATAGGACCTTTCATCACCTGAGAATGTCTTTTATATTTTACCTAGTCATTAACTCAATTGTTCATGATTCTGCTTCTGGTGTAATAGGGGCTTTTAACAGGTTCTTTTCTGAAGGGAATATAATTTTTGCTTTGTTCACATAGTAATGCAGGATAATATATATTCCCATAATCTTGTTAATGTATTGTCATATTCGAAAGGCAAGATGTTGAAACTGTATATGAAAATATAAGAATGGAAAGATCCTTGCCATGTTGGCATGCAATGAAACTTATTTTCCATTCCTCAGTTCCTAGACTCTAATTGGAGAGGGCTCCAGAGACTTGGATATATACACGCAGCATAGTTGATTCTTGAGACAGATCTCAAGCTGAGAGAAGAAATGATGTTCAGAAATAGTTTTCAAGGAGTAAAATACACAGATTATTTTAATTCTGAGGTAAGATATATGGTGGGGTCTCAACTGCAGGGCTATAAGTTAATTTGCAAAATGTATTAGACATTTTTTTCTCTAATTGCACTGATATTATGTTATTTTGGTCTTGTTATAATTTTTGTGTTGTTATTTTAGAACTGCAGTTTGAAGAAAAGGAAAGCAATTGCACAAATAATTACTGAAACCAGAAGGAGCAACCCCCCCAAAATACCCCACCAAAAAACCCCTAAGACCAATATCTCTGTGGACAAAACTCTTGTCAGTGCTCATAATGCAAGAAATACTTGGAAGAGAAAGTGGAAAAAGCTGGGAGTGCAGCTGTCTGTAATTAATTGAAGGAATGTTATAATCACTATTATTAGGACAACTCAAACAATAGTTTTTGGCAAATATTTTTGTAGCAACTTAAATCTTCAATGAAGATGATAAGGCACAGCATGAGCGTACTGGTGATGGTCAAAGGGCAGAGGGTGGCGGGCACACACCCACAGCAGAAACCTTCCAAAACCCCTCATCAAGACCAAAACCTGGTCTTTCACATAAAAAAATTCCACCAAGGACACCAACATAACCCACTGATGAATTGCTGGAGGGTAGAAGGATATACTGAGGAAATGCTGTGCTGGCTGGCCCTAATTTTATATTCTGGCACTGCGTAAGGCAGAAGACAGAGCACCTGCTCTGGTACAGTCCCTCTTGTGTCACAATTTCCTGTGAGGGGTCAGCAGTTTAAGGTACAAGGTATTCAAAGTCTTTGTTCAATCCTTGCCAATGGATTACAATTACCAGACTGCTTAGCTTGGTGTTGTTAATGTATGTTATATATCTAATGTACAGCTAGAAAAGCACCAACAGCTTATAGCTAGTGCAACACTTGCTGAGCTTCAGCAGGAGCAGTGCAGGGTGTGCAGTGTGCCCCCATCCCAACAGCCCCAGTGCTTTGCCCCAGCTGGGAAGGGCTCCAAGGTGTGAGACAGCTGCCAAGGGCCCTCCCTTGCCCTCCCTCACCCACACCTGATTCCTGCTCTGCGGTAGTCTGATCCCACTCCTGGTGAGCAGGCAGCAGTTCCAGCTGCGTGGCATTTCAGTGTTACCATAGTGATGGGCAGTGGACACTGCCACCTTTCTCTCTTTAATTAAAGAGCAGATGCAGGGAAAGCTGATCTCTTGGTGACCCTCTTTAAGCTGACATCAACACGCTAATTGTTTTCAGTTCTTGCCTCCCCTCAGCAGTTGCAGCTCTGTCCTTTGTTCCTATTAAGGTCTTCCCTCTGTTTAGGTTAGAGAAGTAGGAACTTTTTCCAGAATCTCCTTGTGGGGACTGTTTCAAGCAGTGGCTGCTCTAGAGCAACTAAAATCTCTTCTGTCCTCTCCATTAGAAAGGTGGGTACAGAGGGAGGAATGCTCCTCTCTGAGATAGGAAACTTGTGGCTTCCCTCTGCTGAAAGCAGTCCTAGCAACAGTGCCAAGCAGGGATTTGCTCAGAGGGTCCTGAAGAGAGGATGATTATGAAATGTAGGCATGCATCCTTCCAACCTCACCCTGCACTGTGTCAGTACAGCACAACCCTTGCTAAACAAACAAGGCAGGTGGGGGTCGGGCTGGATGTGACTTGGGAAGTCATCTCCTGCCTTCTAATCCCACTTCAGCCTCTGTCTCACCAAGCAGCCTCAGCTCTCTGCCTTACTTTCCTTTTTTATGAAATTGCACTAGAATTGCTGTTTGTCTGTTACAGAAAATAATTGGGCTTTCTCCAGGTGTTTTAATGCATAAAATATTTTATAAAGAAAAACTGCTGCTGGAGCAGTCAGTCTTCATCAGCAATTGCTCTACACCAGTGTCAGAGATTGTTATGGCTTTTCTGTAGGGATTGAAATTGCACATGGTATTCATGTTAATGATAGGCAAAAAAAAAATACATTATTTAATGGCTTCTGCTGTATTATTTGCCCTTTTTGTTTAGCTTCAGGCTAGAGTCAATAGGCAATTTAGCTCAAGAAAAATAGTCACCAAACAGAAAAGGGATATTATTCATCCCATGCAGATGTAAGCAGAACAAAAATAGTGTCAGATACCAAATTCAGACTTGCAGAAAGCACTCACATCTCGTAAGTTAACTGGTGATTGCCACTGGATGTCCTCATTGCTGAAGTGTAGAGTTCAGCTACAAGATCCTAAAGATCATCAGTGACAAGAACCCTTGAAATGCAGGAGGCTATTCAAGCTATTTATACAGGGAGGTGGAAGGGCTGAAATTCTTTGTTGTTGTTATTGTCTCCTTTATCTCTGGGCTTGTTTGAGTTGGAGCAAGATCTCATTTTCATGATAGCTTTACAAGGCAGGAGGTAATTTATACATATGAAACACGTCCTTCTAACACATACACAACACTCAAAAAAAAAAAATTACTTCAGCTGTAGAGCCAAGCTATCTGATAAAACAAGATTTACATTTGGGCTCATGAATCGCTTTGTATATAGTGCACATGACTTCTTTCCATAGCATTTTGTCTTCTGGAGCGTAAAACAGAAGCACAGAATTTCTCACTTGGTCCATGAAGTCCAGATCACTTTCTTGGTCATGTAAACACTCTTTCTCTGGCAGTTCTTGTTGTTTGTTGTCTAAGAGGAGGACAAAACCACAAAGAAAGCTGCTAAATATTTTACTGTCCCTGGAAGGAATTTTTTTTTTTTTCTCCTGTTATCTACAACCTCAACTGAGAATTGAGGTTGAAGAGTAAAACACTGACTGACCCTACCCCAACCCACTGTTCTGTTACGTACAAAGGGATGTGGTCTCTTTTAAAATACAGCAGGGTTGTGGCCTTCATAAGTGTTTAAAACAAACACACATATTTCCTTCATATGAAACAGGCAAAATCTACAGAGCAGTACTGAGCTGCACAGTGGCAGCCCTGGTGAGCTTCCCTGGAGTTTACTGTGTTTCAAGATGTAGGACTATACTTTGCTGCATCGTGAGGATAAAATTGTGAAGGTGTGAAGTTCATATCTGAATGTCAACATCCCACAAGTACTCTTTTAATGCATTATGCTCCCACTTTAATTTGTCTGTAGGCATTTGAATTTTCTTTATCAAGTCAGGGAAAACTGACAAGCATAGCCAAGAAATGCATGTTGGCCTTCTATTCAAGTGAGACAGTGTGGGTTTGCCTTTCCCTGCAGAATTAGGAGTCTTGTTTATTTGACTGTAGCTTAAAAATGGCAGACTATTCATTTAAACCCAAATGCTTATAATAACACTGATGTAGAAAGACCTTTAATAATCTCAAACAATGATGATTTGTGACTTCATTTATGCCAAGAACAGGACTGCAGAGGGGAGTGCTGTATGCTGTAATAAATTGCAACGTGTGAGATCCAGCTTAAGCTGAGACTAAATACTCAGTAGGTCAGTACGTTCTGTCTTCATTTGAGCTCATCCACGGTAAGCCTTTTCTGCAAAAAATGCAGCTGAAAGGGCAAGGCTTCTCCCACTTCTTCTAAGGAGGGCATTTGCATGCTTCTGAGCTTTTATTGCAAGTAATTTGATGCTAGATGTTTGCTCCATTATGGCAGCGATTTCAGCAATATTTTGGAATTACAATTATTTGAGCAGATTAGTAATTGGCCCACCCATTTCCTCAGCATCAGGAGGCCAATTTCCCTTAGATAACTGTCAACTGCAAAGCCACAATGCTTGGAAATTTCTCCAAAGTTGCATGTTTGGTTGTATTTATTTCCTTTGCCTCTAAATACTGGTTTGATATTGCCTTTATCATTGTCAAGCTTTTGGCAAAACACCAAAGAAATAGGATATACAGCCTATACAAGGACCCCAGGTTTTTTAACTGGTTTTTTTTTTGAAGGTCATTCCCATTAAGCATTTGATTTTTTTTTTATGTGCAAAGGTCCTGAAGCCAGGCTCTTCAATGTAATACACTCCCATATCCAAAGACCACAAAGAATCTGTCTGGTCCCTTGGCAATGATGCAAAGGGTCTTACAGCAGGTTTCAGAAGGTTGTTTGCTACTCTGTAGTTAATATAGGAATGACTGCTTATAAAGGCCAGAAGTTCTTGTGAACTTTTTTAAAAAACCAGACATTTTAAGTATTTGAAATCAAATTTGGTTTTATCTAACACTTTCCTCGTATAATATGGATTTCTAATGAAAGCATATAGATCTTAAAGGAAGTCTGCAAAGCTGAACAGGAGGAACACACTCCCCTGGTCTATCATAAAGTATTATCCAGTCCATACTCATCAGTATGGAAGCAGTTTTATTCAGGCCCTCTGCCAAAACAAAGCCTAGGTTGGCACAATGGAGGGAAACTGCTCAGAATAACTGCTGGAGTTTGCCTGTGTAGGGCTGATTTGATGTGGGATGGATGGAGGGATTTGCTGTCATCCAGTAGCTACTGGAAATAGGAATCCCAGTGAGGAAGCAGGCATTACACAAGTATGTGGTGAAAAGACAGACGCTCGTAAAGCTGCAAGGGTTGTTTTGTAAAACGCCTGTGAGTAGCCAAATGGGACAATAGCAACACTGCTAATTCATTTAATTAATATGTAATTTACTTGGAGTTGTGTTCATTCTAGTCTGTCTTTCTTCAGAAAGATGTTTTCTGCTGTGGTGAAGCTGTGATTCATTTCCATTTCACTACTTTCATTTTCATGGTCTTTTTGTTAATTGTCAGAGCCTGTTTGATGATTACAGTGGCTAGTAAATGCATTGCTAAATTATGGTCATGAACAACAATAGAAAAAAAGACCCATTCATTTAGGGTTTTTTCCTTTCTTTTTCTTTCTTTTTTTTTTTTTT
>VZRH01004154.1:533534-545591 GCA_013397555.1 Urocynchramus pylzowi | reverse complement strand
TTTTTTTTTTTTTTTTTTTTTTTTTTTTTTTTTTTTTTTTTTTTTTTTTGGGTTTTTTGTTTTGTTCCAAGCAATAGACTGTGTTCTCCTCCCTAGCAAAAACAAACAATGTAGTATTTCTCCTACCCTGCTGCTTTGCTGCTTTCTTGCTTTCTCTTTCATATGTTTTTTCATGGGGTTATGGATATTTGCTGTATGGCAATCTGGAATGGAAAAGAGGAAGCAGAGCAGAAGTTGGAGTACATTGGATCTCTGAGGGTGCTAGGAACATCCAGGAATCTTGGTGCCCCTTGGAGGGAGCTGCAAAGCCCTGAAGCATCCCATTTCTCCTGGGAGTGATCCTCAGAGGAGGTTCCCAGAAGGAGGGTGTCCAGTTAGGCCTGAAAGACTTTAATTAACAGATAATTTTGAGCTGTACCAGAAAGGGACAGTGTCACTCACTGGGCCAAATTTCAGGGAAATGGAAGCACTACCCCTCTGTGTTGGGGTTGTATTCAGTTAAACTGTGCAGAAGGAAACAGAACTTGAGACTTTTGCCAGCTTCGTGTCAAACTAGGCATTACCATAGGCACTTCAGCAGAAACCCTCCACAGAGGATGATATTTGCACGCAAGGCTTTACATTTTTCCTTGCTTTTACTTTTGATCTTTTGTTCTTGCTCCACAACAGCAACTATGAAAATTGCTCCTTTCAGTCTGTCTCTAATTCCAGCCCTCTTCCTTTTCCTTCAGAATTGTGGCATTTTCAGCTTGAAGCCATCTTCCTTTTAGAATATATGAAAACTTCTTGCACAGCCAAAGATGGATGATTATTTTTGGCATGCAGTCAAAAGATGGCTTGGTCCCATCCAACCCATGAGGCTTGTTTGATCAGTTTAACTGTGACATAATAGCTTTCCAAATGCCATGGGTTTTGCTCTTATAGACAGAGTCTGCATTGGTCTCAGTGTAATGGAATATTTATTTTCCCTGGTTTAGAAATGCTGTGATTTGAGAATAAATGTCCTGGTAGCAGTGGTTACATCACTTATTCTTTAAAGCAGTACAATATTGGATAAATTTTAGAGGTTCCAGTTAAGGAGTTGTGTTTGTAAATAAAATCTTTTGTGCTGTCCATTAAATGCAGTTCTGACTGACTCAGCTGAAGTTGAGTAGTGCCCAACATGTGTTATCCAGACATTTGTCAGATATTTTAGTTCATTTCATTTCATACATCTCGAACTATGAAGGCAACCTTGTCATTGCAATTTTCACACCCTTTCTTTTTCTTTGTTCTATATGTCAGTGAAATCTTATCTCTGCAGTCTTCTGTCATAGGTTAATAGTCTGGAACAAACTTCATTTAAGACTCTTACACAGGAAAAATGAAGAGAGATTATAAAGAAAGTTGGTGGCCACAACCACTGTTAGAGAGATGGTATCTCACAGCCTTTGATAGATTTGAAATATCAACCGTAAGTGTGGGAGAGGAAGAGAAGTGCCAACCTCAAAGGATGGATTCGCTCGGTTCATGTGCTGGCTGAACCCTGAGACCTCCTTTCACATCACAAAGTTCAAGTTTTGTATGGGCTTGCATGGATTTGCTTTTAAGGATGGGATAAAACCCACAAAGGTCAGGTCTGGATTTGCATTCGTTCAGTGTTGTTGTTATTGTACACAGAAATCTACAGAAGTATGCAGAGACTCCTGGAAAATCTGAGACAAAGTTTTCTTATTTCACAGTCTTACAAAAAGACCTGCACTTATTTTTCTTCAGTGCATCCTTTATTGACAGGTGCAGTTGCCTCTTTTATACAAGTGATGTCTTGTTTGCATGTTCCTATATTTCCTCCATTTCCAACTGTAGTTTCTGTTTAAAATGTCTTGGAACAGCTTTTTAAAAGCAATTATTTTTGCAAAGAAAGGTAAACTGTAGGGAGACAAAAATGCTAAAACAAAAAGGGAAGGTCTGGGGTAAACCCTAGCTGACCTAAAATCCCTGCTTTTTCCGGAGAGAAGCAGAGAAGCCTTGAGTAACGTTTTCCTCAGTCCCCTTCCAACACCTGCTTGACTGCCCTCTCTGTTAAGGCTGTGAACTTTGCTGTCTCTTTTGATCCTGTGCTCAGTCCTGGAAAGAATAAACTTTGCTAGCCTAAATTCAGACATTTAGGGGGCATTCTACAATTAATGACTTTTCTACTGTTTCCTCTGGGACATTGCTATTGTTTTTAACAGATAATTTTAACTCTTGCTTCATTTCCTGTTTGCTCCCCATCCATTCCCTTTGGTTTAATTGTTTGTGCTTAGCCAGTAATAATGACCCTGTGATTTACATCAGGTTCAGAAAATGCAACATGGTTTGAGGTTTTTTTGTAAGGTGCATCATGCATCCTAGACTCAGAACAGTGGAATCCCTGGAGACCTTCATTCATTCAAACCCTGGTAAAAGGACATTGCATTTTACCTGCTTTAAAAAAGTTCAGCCCAAGTGGCTCTTGAGGCTTTGCTTGGATAATAGCTCATCAATCAAAAACGCCCAGCTGCTCACATGGGCAGATGTTTACAGATGCAGTTTGATAAGGAAATCAGTAGTGTTTTGCTGGTGACAGTATTGGCTTCCTGAAATGGGGAACACTATTCTTCCAAAGGAAAAGAGCTTGGGAGCCTCTGGTAGACACAAACCCCAGATTTTTCAGGTGACCCTCACCTGCTGATACTGGATCAGAGCAGATCTTGGTTGGAAGGTCTAGCTGTGGTGTGAGAGAGGAAGAATTTCCACCACAGGTCAGGTGTCTGTATCCTGAGAGCCCAAAACCTTTGGAAAGCAAAACTTTATACTAGCTGGTCCCCTGGGTCAGGCCTGGGAAAAAAGGAATAAATCTGCCCTTCAATAGGATGTTTTTACCTTTTCTTTATAATGATTTCCACAGTCTTCCTAAAGAACAGAAGCAGCAGTGAAAGGGGTGGTGGCATACTTGCTTTCTTCTCAAGTATGCTCTTTGCCCTGCTCAGCCTTTCCTTCCCTCTCTCCAGATTTTTCTAACCTGTCTGCCATGTGAGGACCCAGAACTAGTGCAGCAGAGCAGAGTGGTGTCAAACACTGCCATGCTGCTGCCACAGAACAGATCACACTCTATGTGAGTGGCTGCAGAGGAGCCAGCTGTTCTCTCTCCCACTCCTTTTTGCTCCATAGACACCCCCTCCTCTACCCACCCCCACCCCCCTTTACATCTCTTATTTTATTTATTTTAAAGAAGGTTCAGTGGGAAATGTGAAAAAAATATGTTTCTTTGCTGGGTGGGTCAGATTTAGTGAGAAATCACTTTGAGTTAACTGAGACCTTTGAGAAGCCTCTAATTGCAATAGCTCAGGTTTGCAGTTTTAGCACTTAGCCAGTGTTGGATGAGTTTGCATCTTCAACATAAGACTACGTAACACAAAACTCCAAACTGATCTCTGACAAACAGAGCATTTTCTTTAAAACGAGGTTGATATGAATTTTGTGGGAGTAGAATGATGAGGTGAAATTTTGTGTATCTTGGGGAGGGAGATTCTAAGTTGTGATGAAAGTAACTTCTTACCAGTACTTTTTGCACAAGCAGGAAAAAAAATGCCAGTCCAGGAGGATGTGTGATGTGCCAGAAGTGTTATTATTTATATTCTTTAAGGAACTTGTTTGTTTTCTCTGATTAATTGTGTGATATTATCTGATCTCAGGAATTAAGGCTTCTCCAGTGGGATTTTCAGAATGTAACCAAGATTTATTGGGTGCTATGGAAGAAAAATATTTTTGAAGTTGTCAGACACTTCCAAACACTTCCTGCTATAAGACTGTAAAGTGTTGAATATCTGCCTTAGGCAGATTTATTGATTTATTTAAACTTACTGTTCTCTCGACATCTGTTTTGGTCACTCAATTGTAGAGAAGATGCTGTGCAAGGTGGACCTTTGGTCTGACCTCACACTCTTATTATTGTTTGTTTGCCTTTCTTATATTGAATGATATGAGAGAAAATAATTGGTTCATCCATTTAAAAAATAAAACAAAATTTAAAACCCAAACAAACAAACAAAAAAGCAGGCTTTTTTTTGTTTTTAAATAGTCTTAATATTCCACAGCAGTGAGGCAAAGACAGAATTTCCCAAGCAATTGATTCTGCATTTGCTATGACTTTTTCAGCATGTGCCCATAACCCATCTACTTCAAGTGCTTTTGACATAAGCTGAGGAAGAGGTGTGGGAGTAAAGGGAAAGATTTGGTCTCAGACTGTGAAGATTGTGAGTTAGTACTGGTAGACAGGAAGAGTAGGACTGAACTGGAAGAAAAGTGGACAAAAAATAAATTAGGAAGGATTTAGGAGAAAGGGCAGAAAAAGTACTTTTAACTGGGGCCATGGGATGGATCCCCTTTTACTGGCATCAAATGTCTCTGAAACTTTGGTGCAAGATTCACTGTGTAAGACATACACAAATACAAGTTTATTTTTGTCCTTGGTCACTGTCATTAGCTGAAAAGCAAGGTGCTGGAGGTTCTGAACCAGATGACAAAGATGTTGACAGTGCCATAAATATGGTGAAACTGCTGCTTTCTCTGTCTTTTTGAAAAATGCAGGAAATGTCGTGCACAAAAGCTCTGCTAAAATAGCCTTGCTTGCAAAGTCAAGCACTCTAATTCCATTGCTGTATAATTTCATTTCAGGATTCCCATATCTGTACATAGGACACAGTCTGCAATTAGACGATCAGTTTTTCTTCTACAGGGAACCTCACTGACCACACAGAATTAAGGTGGTCAGCAAATGGGCAGCTGTTCAATCTCCCCTTATCCTTCCTGATTATTCCTTATGGCACAGGGTGTAGCACTATCCATACAATTCAATCACATATCATTCTTACTCTGGAGATTCAATCACTTTTTCATAGTCTTTTGTTTGGCACTGTGGAAGAGAACTTCACAAACTTTCTCTTCACACAGTGGGTGTGGGATCCTGAGAAAGTAGGGTATCCCAATTTCATATATTAGAGGTGCAACTAAGAAGCAGGAATTTTGCTAACACATTGCATCCAGGACATTTGAAGATTCTAATGGATTTGTAGCTGAGTTTATATATTCCTTTTCAATAGTAAATATTATCTAGCACTTCATATGTTCATAGTAACACCTGGAATGATTCACGTGGCACCTGTGAGTGACAAGACAGAGCAGTAAGGCAGGTTTATGTCCCCCATACAGAGAGGAGAAAGACTGAGTTAGGGATACCTGGGAAAGTTCACTTACAAAGGGGACCTCACATCCTGTGGTAGGGAAGGAGATCCAGCCTGCCCAAGCAGGAACCACCTGTCTGGCTGCTAATGTGATCTTCTGTTTCCTTCCTTTCACCCCTCACCTCGTTCTCAACACACCTTCAGAATCTGCAAAAAAGGAGCCAAAGCCACATTCTCACTGACAACCCCATCTCATTTCTCCAGAAGATTTGTTCTGTGCAGTGGTACAGAGATCTTGTGGAAAAATATAATCTGTGATCATGCAATGATTGCATTGCGATTATCTACGTGGTGGGGCTAAACAAAGGTGGTATAGGCAGTTGTTATTCTTTGTTTGTCCTAACCTTTGAGTACCAGATTTTACAGCCTTTCTAGCATTTTGTGGGTATATCATGCTGTCTTTTCAGACTAGACATGGTGGTTACAACAAAATCTTCCTTTCATCTTCCTCTTTCCTTCCTTGGCCTTGCCATGAATATCAGGTGATCTTTTTATTATTTCTTCGTTTTCTACTTTTTACAGCTCTAGTAGAGATATTTCAATGTCCTGTAATTTATTCTCTTTCTAAATGCCAATTTTCTTGCTGCTGCTGATTTGCTTTCAGATATAATGCCTAAAGCAGGCTGTCAGCCATTCTGAAAGTATATGATTCCTCTCTCTCAATATCACGCAAGCCAAGTCTGGCTGGAAGGACAGGGGAAAACTAAATTGTTCTCATAAAAAAGAAAACATTGCACTAATATATCTTTATACTTATTTTCAGGTATCCCCTTTGTGTTATTAAGGGGACTCATGATCTTGTGTGTTTTCTCTACAGGGGATCCCGTTAATTTATATTTTTAAGGTCTGCTGTAATAGATGCTTTCCAGACACCTAAAAGTGAGTCCATAAGTTCTTTGGATGCTATCAAACCAGAAATAAGCAGTGCATTGTATTATCCAGTTGCAAAACAAGATATCAGGATTCAAAGCATGAATTTTAAAGTTGTGTGTATGAATTAGATCCTGCCACCCTTGTGGAGCTGGGATGATTTCAATGCCAGGGAGCATTTTCATCAAGCACTGCTGAAAACTTGGCTCTCCCTGGGACAGAGGCACCAAGATGTCAGGCATGTGGATATGTTCTTGTGTACTCAAATATTCAAGTCCTCAGATACAAATTACTTGCTGTAACTCAACAGGCTGAGCCAGTGTCCTGTGAAAGTTATTGTTGGTCCCTGTGTGGGTGTGGTTGCCCATCCCAACATCTCTGTACTGAAATTTGGTGGAGTAAAAGCAGTTTAAACTAAGCTTTGTTACCTTCTAATTGTGGAGGGTTGAAATTCATGTTGTTCTACCTTAGCTGGTGGGCTTTCGTGCCCAAAAGCATTTCTGAGTTTGCAGTTTGACACTCATAAATATCTTTTTAACTCCAGAAGATATGGTTTAGGGTTTTTTTTTTAATTTAGAATTTAACTTACTTCCCTTATCACTGTGTATTATGCACGTGTGATTTTAAAGGTGTCTCAGTGTTCCATACTATACTGACATTGTGCATGGAGACACTTTGAAAAAATTTTACCATCAATTTGTCCATCTGTCTAGCTTGGTGGTGCTTGATATCTTCTTGGATTTTGCTGACTGTGTTTTCAAGCAAAATAATGGGTTATAGAAAAAGCTTTCAAACTCTGCATCCAGGTTTTCCTTCAAGAAACTTGTTCTTAAAGACCCTTTTTTTACATGTGTGTGTGTATATACAAATAAAGATATGTTAAAGAAAAAAGGGAAAGATAGCAGAATAATTACATTAAATGGCATAGAAAACCTGGCTTATGATCAGCTTTCTTCTGACAGTTAGGTTCCTGTGGTTTAGACTTGTACCTTCAGTCTTTCTTTTAGCCTAACAATGCAGTGACTCCTCCTTTTGTAGCAAACTATCCACAGTCCAGTCTGGGACACAAGGAAATTCTTTTCCTCACCTGAGGGTCTTGTCTGAGCACGATTTCCTTCCTCTGACAGGTGCTGCTTCTCCCCAGGAGCTGCCCAGGCATCATCAGTTAGGCTTTTCTCTCTCAGGAACTGAGGATCTCCTACCAGGAGGCAAAGTTGGACTTCTCACTTTTGCCTCCTCCCACTTGTCAAGTGCTGTCATATAATGGAAAGAGGAATTGAAACAAGAAATTTAAAATCTGAGTTCTCAAAACAGTTACAGTCTTGATAAGGGGCTCTGTATTTATTTAGATCACTTCTAATTAATTTTAATCTTATTTTTTCAAATGTGTGATTTTAATTGGAATGTGGTTCACATCATTTTTTGATGATAAAAATAAATAATATCAGTAGATTCAGCAGTTTCTTTGAAAATGGTGGTTCCTCAGCCCTGCCAACAGTGGCTTTTTCCAGGATGGAGCTGCAGCTTGGAGACCATCACCTGAAGGATGAGAGGCATCTTCAGCCCTGAGGATGTACAGCAGCAGGATTTGTTAAGAAAATAGGCAACTCTTCACTGGGGTGGAACTTATAAGCATGTCTGCCCCTTGATAGACAGAGCTGTGGGCTAGGACTAAGTCAACAAGGACTGGTTGCATATTTTTAGCTAAATATTGTAAGATCCCTTCAATATTTTCAATCAGAATCTGACAAAAAAAAAAAAAAAAACAAACAAAACCGAAAAACAAATCTTATATAGGAGGCTTAGATTTCTGTTCCATGAATTCCTGCATTTTCCTCCCCTTGTCTCTCTTTTTTTTGATTGTTAGATGGAGCATTAGCCTTACAAGCTGTTTGTAGGACCCAGATTAACCTACTGGAATTGAATACATCCTTTTCTGTAAACATATTAGATTTAGTAAAAGTGTAGATCACAAAGGGCTAGATAATTAGGGTTTTGTCATGTGTTTTGGGGGTTCAGGAGACATTTCAAAGTCAACTTATCCACTAGGTAGTTAATAAAAGTCCTTACCATGTCTTAAAAGAAGCCGTAAAATAAAACCTCCAGAAATGAATCTTCCAAAGGTCCATCTTTTGAAGATAATGAGATACCATCTTATTTTTTTATTAAGAAAAGTGAGCAATTTCAAGTAAAGCACATTAGAAAAATATTTACTGAGCACTTATTTACCTAGCTGAGCAATTTTAAAGACACGTTCAAATCAGTATATCCCTGCTACATGCTGTGTTACCAGGTGTTGGCAAAGTAGATTTTGTGTCTTGAATTCTTTTGTTGCTGGGGCTTTCTTTAAACTTTTCTTTAAACTCTCAGAAAATCATTTTCCTGGCCTCTTAATTTGTTTTTGCAATTTGACACAGGCTCCCATTTGCAGGCAGAAACCCTTGGCTATCAGCCCGTAGATGATGCTCACATCTACAATCAGATATTTAAGTTTTACTCTATTAAATAAGAATGTGCTAATGGTACTGACTCATTTCTGGGTCCACATACAATCAGAGTGTGGGGAGCAAATTTGGAAATAACTTAATGGTATTTCTTTTCCACATGTCTGGAACCCATGAGTCAGTACTCCAACACATACATTTTGCTGCTTGAGTGGAACATGCTATCGTTATTTTTTATATTAACAATATGGTTTATCACTCTATAGAGTTTTTCATCCGAAGATTTTATGTTGGTTTTCCAGTTAAGTGAGTAACTCATTCTTGATGGAGCTTGAGATTCTCCAGGATCTTAATATACCATTGGTTTCAGCCTGAATTAAACATTTAGCCTTTGATATAGATGAACATTCACACTGAGGGAGGTTCTTAAAATGAAGTCCATAGTTACGGGATTTCCTAAAGTGGGTTGGGATTTATGTACTTGGTTGTTTTGCTTGTGAGCCAAAAAGCAGAATTTGGTGAGAAAAAAGCAGAATTTGGTGCTTGTGAGCCTGGCATCACACTGGCTGCTGGAGATAACTGTTCCAGGGAGCCTCAGTGTCATAATTCAGTTTATGTTAAAAAAAAAAAATGGGGAAAAAAAAATCCTCAACCACCACCAAGCAGCCATCAGTTTGAAGGCCTTGTTCTGTAATTCTTTGCTGAATTTGATTTGTTGATTAAGTGAAGGTGTGGCTGGCTATGCACACAGGACCTTTTGAAAATGGGTTAGTACAGCATCAGAGCATGCCTTGCCCTGGCTGTCCCCTTCCAGCACTGTGAGGGGCAGAGAGGGGGAAGCAGAGCACTTTGCTGTGCAGGATAGCAGCCCCTAACAGCAGTGGGATTTGCATCATGAGGCTGGGGATCAGTTTTTTGGGAAGGAGCCTGCAGCCGCGAAATGCCATGAAACCAGCGTGGTGCAAAATGGAACAAAATCTCCATAAGGTCAGGAATGGAAACGAAGAAAAAGCATCATCCCGTGCTAGGATGGAGCAGTCTGCAGTGATTCTCTAGCCATGGGTCTAATGGCATTTGGCTGGCTGCAGGTTGGGTTGCTGCGATCTCTGTTGTCAGGCAGCAGGGTGGGGGCTTCACCATCTCTGATTAACTAAAAAAAGATGTGTGTGTTTTGGAGGTGTGTGGGTGAGGCAGTGCAAATGTCAAGTTCAGTACTGGTTATAAACAGTCTTTTTAAACAGCAGCACATTTTCATTCAGATCTTTTTAGGTTGTGAAGAATACTGTATCTGTAGCGCATATTTAAAATTTAAAAAAAAAGAAAATCTTCCTGGCAGCAAGCTCGCCGTATCTAGTGCAACATTCTCACTCTGTCTCTCTCTCATCCTCATCTGTTGAAAGAGTAAAACTTCTGAGGTAGATCTTCAGAAATAGCAGCACTAGCCAGCATAAATGTGCAGTAATTGGTTTGCTGCTGTTGTTGTTTGTGATCGGAGCAGTGAAACCTTCCCTAGCATAACCAAGTGGTGCAGACGAGCTCCTGCACTGTTGCTCAGTGATTTTCCAACATGGCTAAGGGCAAATGATGGGATGAAAAACAGTTCTGCTTTATCCCTGGTTTCCTCTAAAATGTACCCACAGCCATGCACATGCAGGCTATAATGTAGCATATTTAATCTTCCACTTCATCTCTACAGCTTCTCTCTCAATACCAAAATAGCAAGGAGTGCAGCAGCTACCCTTTCAAACAGCACTTACTGTTCTTAGACGGGTTTTTTGTTGTTTTTAGAGTTTTCTGGTTTTAATCTGAGCTAAGTTTGAACAACTGTAATGGTGGGAAAATCTATCCAGGGTTCATTCTTTTTTACCACGGAACTGGCAAACCAGGAAGAATAGACTTTGTCATGTGCAAATATAGTGACCATAAATGGTGCTGGAGGCTTTCTCCATTGTCCTGTGACTCTGCCACGAGAGAAAGCGCGCGCAGCGAAGAAAGACACGTTTGATAGAGTTGTGAAGAAGGCCTGAATGGCTGTTGGGTGTTGGGCATTGTCTGGCCCTGACCTCAATTCGGTACAGTAGAGACCCTTGAAAGCACTGTCTGAAGTCACAATACCACTATTCTCCTCTGGTCCCCAAAAGGGATTAGTTAAAAGGGTGACGTTCCGTGCAGAGAGTTCCAAGTATTCCCTGAAACAAAGGGGCCTGAAATGTTTTTGAAGTTATTTTTAATTGAGTTGAACTAATTTAATAAAGGTCCCAAGAAGGAGGGGGGAAGGAAAAAAAAATATAAAGGAATGTGATTGTTTTATGATTCCTCGCAGATGGAATGGACATTTATAGCATACTTCTTCTTTAGTCTTCCAGAGAACAGTAGCCCCATTTACAGCTACTGTTAGCAATTTAAAACTGCTTCAAAATGAAGTCTTTCAAGAAGTTGACAGCTTATAAATAAATCTGTCTGATAAAATTGAACATAAACTGCATCTGTGGTTAGTTTGCCAAAATTAATTCTACATTTAATTAGAGATAGCAGTCAAACATATTTAATAAAAAACAGTCTTGGAGAGTAAATCAAATGAATTCAGATTTTAGCAGATGCTTTGCTTTTCTCCCCTTTTTTTTCCCCTTTCCTATTCTTTTCTTTTTTTCTTTCCTCCGGAGGAGTGATGAAGTGACCTCACCTCTATGATTCTCAGATATTTAGAAGAGCAGGCTGAGGGGAGGCCTGGGCAGCTCATGAGATTATGTAGGAGAAACCATGAATGAATGGCCTCAGACAAAGGCGGGTAATTATTGTGCTGCAATTTTTACTGATTTCTATAATTAAGATTTTTAGCAATGCCACCGTGTTTATGGTAAACATTGAAATGAATTAATATACTAATTATTAACCAAACATCCAAATTTGGATTTGTTCTGGACTTAGACCCTCTGCAGTTCTAAATTTCAGGTATTGGCATAGGTAATCTGGAAGTTAGGCTGTGCTGTGATTATTAATTACTGGAATAGTGAATGAAGTTTTATTGTTACATCTTGAAATTGACAAGCCAGTTCCCTGCATGCAAAATTTATATTCACTACTTCACATTCTTTTTCATGTGCAGCTCATTCATGTCTCTTCAAAAATATGACTTGATGGACTCCTTTAGCTGGTGTAAATAGGTACAGCTCCCACTGCAGGAAGGGAGTCTGTCTCTTGTCAACAATTTTAAAAATACAAGAAAATGAAATAATTCTATGTCCCAATTCGCCAAAAAAAGTCAGTTGAGCAGCATCAAAAACATTTGATCCATTCCATTTTGAAATTAAGTGGAACATTTTCCTTTTCCAACCCTCTCTCTCAAAGCAGCTATCTGTCTGCCACCAAAAACAAACCAAACTTTATTTAAAGCCCAGATCTTGTATGGGAGATTTTAGCCCACACTGTAAAGACATTCTAAACTTGTTAAGGCTACTAGAGAAATCCTGTCTGCTTTTTTTTTTTTTTTTTTTGTTATG
>VZRH01004154.1:504691-529550 GCA_013397555.1 Urocynchramus pylzowi | reverse complement strand
CCAGCAAAAAAAAAAAAAAAAAAAAAAAAAAAAAAAAAAAAAAAAAAAAAAAAAAAAAAAAAAAAAAAAAAAAAAAAAAAAAAAAAAACCCCCAAACCCCCCCCCCCAAAAAAAAAAAAACCAGGAAAAAAAAAAAAAACCAAAACAGCCAGCAACCACTTCATCAAGCTGCTGGAGTGTTATTTTGTATTGCAGCTTTGCTTCTCTTGTGTTTAGGTGAGGAGAGCCTGAGCCTAAGCAGCAGAGAAAGCACCAGTTCCAATGCAGGTGTCCACAACCAAAATGATTATTTACTCAGCCCTTGAATCCCTTTTTGGATTACTACCCCAAGGAAAAAAAAAAAAAAAAGACTTTAGCTTGACATGGAACACTTAACAGAGTTATTGCTGGTTTGCCCACAATGAAAAATACCAAAAGCTTTTTGTTTGTTTGTTTGGTGGGTGGGTTGTTTTTTTTTTGCTTTGTTTTGTTTTGTATTAAAAGAAAAAAAATTACTCCATCCCTGAAGGAGCCTATTTCCAAGCAATCCCTGGGTCTAGACCTTTTTGAAGATTGAAAAGATTTATACAGTTTGATTGAAGTTCACCTAAGAACCCACATTTTGAGCTGCCTTCTTTGAACTGACGAGAGCCCTCTTGAGGATTGCTCATCACACCTGGAAACCAGACAAATTTCACTCCTCTGCACTGGAAACTCCTATACTTTTGGCTTCTCTCCTACTTTGCATTTAATGATTTTGAATTCCAGCACGCCAAGCCAAGTTTAGCTGCTACTTTCCTGCAAGTGCTCTTTATTCTCCAGCTCCTGTGCTGCCTGGCCTGCTGTGGTGTGCAAGTGAGCAGCAGCAGTGTGACAGAGAAGAAGGTTTGTTAAATTAAGACCCTCTTAGTCCCAAAGGAAAAGGGTTACTCTCTCTTCCATAGATGACAAATGACCTCTTCCTCTCCCCTTGCCCCTGGGGGTTATTTCCTGATAACAACATGAAAACTTGGCAGGCTCCACGTGTTAGATGACACTGTATGTTGGTGAGGAACATTTCTGTGATATCTCAGCAGGGGCAGACAAAAATGGTATTTGGAAAGCAAGAAGAAAAGAAGAGAGGAAGAGAAAAGAAATTGGGTGGGGGTGGAAGTGCAAGGGTCACACAGGCTGCTGGTTGAAACCTGCCAAGGCTCACATGGGCCTTTAAAAATGTGTGACAAATACCTCAGGTGAGGGACGGGACAACCAAGTGCAGGGGAGGCAAAAAGCACAGAGTGAATGTGGAATTTGTGGCCTTAGTGTATAATATGAGTTGTAACTTCAGCCTGAAAATTTTGTTATTTCTGATGTACTTCAGCTTACAGGATTACAAAGTGAGAGTGCCAACACGAGGGGAAGGGAGGTAAATTTTTACTCTGGATGATTTATTTGTAAGGAATAGTGCCTGGCTACAATCAAGGATAAAATCCATTTGTGTGGAGCAATTCACCGGCAGGAGGAGAAAAAAAATGCAGCGGACAACACAGCAGAGACACAGTAATGAAAATTCAGCTAAACAGAATTGGATATAAAGTTGGGAGTATACTTCATAGTGAGGGAGTAGAAAGCTGTGTGGTTCCTACTAGTAGAGAATAAAGCTGCTGACAGCAAGTACTACTGAGATAATGGAATTTCTTTCTTACCTTTTTGTGGAGGGATGGATGTGAGATTGAAAGAGATATTCACATTTTTAAATAGATATTTAACCAGCTCGATTCACTCCTGGTATAGGTACATTTACATCAGATTTCACCCAGCAATTCTTTCCTTATTTTTCCTTTTTTCCTAGGTTTGTATTTCTACATATCTTTCTGTCACTCAGGGCCGATACACTACACCAGTCAGATTGCTGACAGTGGGTGATGATGTATGTGGGGAGAAAACATCAGTGTCCCAAGGTGTGAGGTGTAGATGAAAGTAACTCATCCCACTGTGACTTTGGTTTATGCATCCCATCTGATTATTTCCCATTGTGTTTTTAAAGGATGCCATCAAAGCACACAGCAGCAAAAGAGGCTGAAGGCTCTGGTTTTCAAGCACAATTTTAACTTTTACAATTTTACAAGTACAAATACATGAATTTGTATTTGGGTTGAGGAAGTGCTGCCTTCTGAGCCCTGGAGCCAGCACTGGGCAGTGCTGGTTCCCTGGATGTGGCACAGTGGGAAGGTGGGGTTGTATTAATGCTCATTTCATTTCCTAAAATATCTGTCTCTGGCTTTTAAAAAGCAATCAGCACAAAACACTGCCAAGGCAGCTCTAGGCTCCAGGACCCATTCCACCCTTGTACAGGGGCACGGCCCTGGCAGGAGCAGTTCAAGGTGGTGGATCGAGGGCTTTCATCTCAGAGTGAAGGAGGAAAAAATCATAAATACACTTCATGTGAACTTCACACGTATGGGAAACCACTTGTTGCTAATAGTTGCTTTAACAGATGTAGATAAAGGATTTTGTCTTATGAGGCCCCTTCTAACCTGGCTAAGCAATTGGAATTTGAGGTTTACACATTAGGATTTCCCCCAGATTCCTGACATTTATCGAGTGCTTTTGACATGATAATGGCAAGTTGAGTTTTATTTTGTGTGTGATTTAAAACCAGATGAACTCTTGCTATCCAGCTACATCTGTTTGTTCCTTCCAGAATAAATATGGCAGTTCCTGATGCTGAAACAGCTGTAAATCTTGCATTCATTCATGTTTCTTGAGATGAAGTGTATCCTATGGGTTTACCTGGTGATACTGCTTGGGTACTATTTATTTAAGATGTGTAGCTATGAGAAAAAGTTACTCAGTGCAAGATTTCCAGGCTGGACTTCTAGAGTAATATACCTTGACAACTTTTACCTTAATGTTTCCAAGTGGAAACATTCAATTTCTGGAAGTGGTGAATATTTCTAAACCAGGGGGTTTCTAAAGCAGGCAAACGAGAGCTCTCTAGCCAAACCAGCTCATCCTGACTCAAAGTAGCATAATGGGAGTTTGATCTGGGTGCCTCTTCTGAATAAGTAACTGAAATAATTTACAGCTGAGGGAGAGTAAAATGTGTAGTGCATTTAATCTGGAGTCCCCACAAGCACACACACAAGTGTGCTGTTAGAACACTTGCAGAATTTGCAGTCATAAATAGTAAGTGTTCATTCCAGTTGTGCAGTGGGTGGGGACGTGGGATAAAGGTGCAGGGACGGAGCTGAAGTGGCATAAACATTTAAACATTTGCAGAGGGGTGCAAAAAGGCATCTTTTGTCTGCCTGGTTCCAGGAGAAGTTCTTGCTTGTGCTGCTGAAGATAGTCTGAGAAGATTAGAGGGGGCTCAGCTGGGGCAAGACAAAGGGAGGCTGTGTAAAGCAGGATCAAGCCTGTTTGCTTAGCAGAGCTCTCTGTCTCCTTGTTGACAGATGTAGCTGGTGCAGTATCAGACTTTGCAGGCTCCTCCTCTGGATTGTCAAGTGACAATGGCTGCAGGAGTAAATGACGGTGTAAAGTACTCCATGAATCCTTTATTTGTTTGGTAGTTGTAGCCTGGTATGGGGATTTAATATTGAATGGACTCCAGATTGTCTAAATTGCAATCACAGTGTTTGTTTAAGCAGTCTGTGGGGACTGCTAAAGCATGTTAACTTCTGCTTCTCTCCTCTTCATGTTGCAAAGCACTGAGGTAGGAAAAAAGGGTTAAGGGGTTGGAAAGGAAAAGTTTGCACAGTAAAAACATGAGGATGTAATTCTCCTTGCTGCTGAGGAATCATCAAGAGTTTCAGGTCACTGAATTAGCGCGTGATGTGAGGGACAAAAGCCTTCTGCATTCCTTAAAGAAGAGCTTTTCCTTTTGCTGGTGCACTAATCTGTCACAGCCACTATCTCAGCTCACTAAAGTTGCTTTCAGTGCCAGATCTCCCTTCTAATGTCAGCAAATAGCACATACAGTAATTTGTACTTTGATAGTGTTGAGGCCCAGGGAAACCAAAAAGCCCCAGACCGTGTCAACAAAGCAAAAATGGGGACTATATGCTGAAGTAATTAAAAATTGCAAAAAATAATCAGCTTTCATTGATTCCTCTTTCAAACTATAAAGGAAAACTTGATCCCCTTTAGGAGACAGAAGTACCCTGAATGCAGCCTTGCAACTAAGCAAGCCAAAAAGGTTAGGGAAAAACCCAGCCAGATGTAATGAATCCTGACTATGGAAAAAAAGTGTTATTACAAATTCTGGGATAGAGGAGGGTTTTCTTTAGCAGAAAAGGCCCTTTATTTCATATCATGGCTCAGGACACACGATCACGTTGGAAGTGCTAACAAACACGTTGGGTAACAGCTCACCACTTGTTCAGTCCATAAAGACCCTTTCTTGCTCCATGTTTTGCAGGATCCTAAGCCTCAGGTATCTTTGACAGAGCTGAAAACAATTGTGTGGCTGTGTGTTTGCACCAGCTGATAAAGAGGACTTTAATAGCCTTGCTGCCACATCTGGAGCACAATCCATCTTTGCTGCATCAGGATCCTCTGCAGCTCCTCTCCAACCTTACCACCTAAGCCAGCAGCTTTCCCCAGCTACACACTGCTCTGCAGCATTGTCTCCCAATAGACCTTCCCTCATGATGTGTGGTTGTTGAGGCTTCAGCCCTGGCAAAGAGGACATGCATGCAGCTTGGCTGGAGATTGCTGTCTGAGTCCTCCCTGGTGAGCAGGGGGGTTTCAGAAGCATCCTGTGGCTTGCAGAAGTGCAGGAGTATGGCACTAGTCTGTATTCATCACCAGCTAGGAGAGAACACTCTCATTTTCCCAAGGAGCATTTCTTTCTCTGAGCACTCTGTTTTTCCCTTATAGGAATCATCCTTTCAAAGCTATTGGAGTTTTTCAGTGGGGAAAGAGATTAGTAGTAATGACTTGATGTCTCAACTGAGATAAGGACCTTAATGTTTTCCAAGGAAATCTTGGCTATATGAGTTTTGCTGATTCTATGCATTTTGTGGTTACAATACAAAAGCACACAGATGATTTTGTATAGAGTTCTTGCTTTTGTTTAAAATCTTGGAACTTTAAAATCAAGGAACACTTGACCCATAGCTTCCAAATCTGGTTTTTTTTTTTTCAATTAATTACACGAAAATTTGTCTGTTACTGCACTTCTATGTGTCTGTAAATATGTAATCAAAAAACTGGCCAGGTGACAATTTTTAAAAATTTTATGATTCATATACCACCAGTCACATCACACAGACTTATACTGGGAACTCAGTTTGCAGTAGGCTACAGGAAATGGAGACCCCCAGCTGGGAGAAATACCCATTTGTGTGAGTACACCTTTAAGCACATTCCTAGATACAGATACACTGACCGGGTCCTGAAGTGCCCTCTCCATTCAGGGACTAAGAGGAGGTAATCAGTCTTAGTAGGTGGAGGAAAAATCTTGAAACATAACACAGACTCTTCTTGAGGTTTGGTGGCTGATGTTGCTGCAACAGCATCAGGACTGTTAATTCCCCAGTTGCCATCTTCAAAAACTCTGAAATATCTCAATGTAGTGACAGACCAGAGTTTTTATTTATAATCACAGTGTACATGCTTTCAGAGTTATATGTCTGCAGTACTTAAGCAAGGATTAAGCCAACTTTAATGTCTGACTATTTGTTTTTATAATTACTCTTGCCATTGTATATAAGGAAAGCTGACAACCAGTATAAAGTAGTTTTGAGGTCTGCACAGTCTCTGCTCTGACATCCAAACCAGCCCTTCCTTATTTTCTCTTTTTTAAAAAATTTATTTGTGGGGGTGGGGGTCACCCCACAATGTCCTTTTCTCAAATGAATGGGAAGAACAAATCCTCCTATACTCTAGCAGAGATCTTCTCTCCTTTATTCTCAGACACGTGGTGTTTAAGGCTGCAAACAGTAAGACCCTCCCCAATCATTCCTTCAATCCCATGGCAACACTTGTGAGCAGGAAAAAAAATCTCCCTACCAGCCCCAGAAGAAATTTTTCATTCTCAAAAATGTACGTGTGTTTTAAACAGTTTTAACATGATGGGAAAAGGTTGTTGTGTGTGCAGTTGTCAGCAGCTCTGTGCAGTGTTTGTGCTTGAATAGGGAATCTCTGCTTCCAGGTCTTCCCTGGGCGCTCTGGGGAGAGTGGGAGTGCTGAGAATGTTGTCCAAACACTTCTTGTACTCTGTCAGGCTTGCTGCTGTGGCCACTTCCCCGGGGGAGCCTGTGCCAGTGCCCCAACACCCTCTGGGTGAAAAGGTTTCTTCTGATATCCAACCTACACCTCCCCCAGATCAGCTTCATGACATTTCTGGAGTCATGTCGCTGCTGGAGAATGAAGAGGTCAGTGCCTGCCCCTCTGCCTCCCCTGGTGAGGAAGCTGCAGATCTGCTGTGGGGAGTCCCCTCAGTCTGCTCTTCTCCAGGCTGAACAAACCAAGTGATCTCCAATGTTTGCAGAAAAGTGAGAAACAGCTGCTTTTAGGGGGTGTGTAGAACAAATTACACAGGTTTCTCTCTGAAAAAGCTCAGTGCCATTGGAATATGTGAACTTGCTTGCTGTGTGGGGATGAGATTACCCCACTATTGCCAACAGTGGGATGTAAGATATGATAGCAGTTTTAGATTAAGAACGTACCCAGTATGTTCGGCAGCAGGGCAATTTTAGGTAATGCTCGGTGCTAAGATCATGACTCAGCAAAACACATAAGCCCTGTCTTCACTCATGCTGGAGTCAAGCTGAGTTTTTCTGTGCTTTGCTGGTCACAAGTAACTAAATTTGTCTGACTTTTGCACGGCTTTGGTGTGCTCCTTTTAATTCTCCTTTTTAACTGATACTTTTTAAGCGTTGTGCCAAAGAGGTAGTAGTGCTAGCCATGATTTTTTACTGTACAGATGATTGACTGAGCAGACCACAAGAGGCTCTTTGGAGCTGCTGCAGCCCAGTGCATGCAGGCTGGGATGGAGGGATGCTGCATTCCCACATGGCTGGGACAGTAGCTCCATTGTGCTGCAGGGGCTCCTGCGCATGTGTATCGTTCCCATCTGGCTGCTGAGGCTCCTCAGGAAACTTGTGATGAGAGTTGCTCCCTGGGCTCCTGCAGCGGCCACATCTGAAATCCTTGATTCTGAAAACCCTGGCAGAGCGAGAATCACGAGACTCTGAGACTCATCTCTAATACTCAAGTCAGCCCCAGCCTTCCTCATCCTGTCCCTTCACATACACACTTTGATTATTTTATACTAATGGTAAGGTCAATAGCAATATATCTCATCCATTTTAAAGTAGACAAACATTCAGAACATTTTTAATAATTGTAATAGCATTTAAAATATTGTTTGTTTCATCTGTTTGGGATAATGGATTTGTCCTTGTTTTAGTCAGTGAACATGAGGAGCTGTAGAGATCAGTGCAGAGCCAGAAAGAGCCATCACCTGGGCTGTATATTCTCCCTGCCTGATCTGCTCTTTTCAACAGGCCATAAAATTTCACATTATAATTTTATCATCAAACCTAGAACCATTCTGTCAGCTCCAATATATATTTGAGGAGTCCATTATGTAGAAAAGAGTATGTTTTGTAGCACTGTGAAAAGTATTGGCATAGTAGATCATGAATAGTATCTTGCATGTTATTTAGAGAGAAAATAATATGTTTTAAAACTGTGAATTCTCATATAGAGCTGACCTTTGGCAAAGCCTTTTGCCTGATTGAGAACTGCAATTTGAAGCTTTTTTTTTTTTTTAAATCCCTTGCAGTGTCAGCTTTGAAAATGTTCAGTCAATCTAAATGTATCACAAGGGTTAAAAGGAATAAACAACCTAACAGTCTTTCAACAGATAGAGGCCTGGGTCATGACAGTTATGGAATTAATGAATCAGAACCTCATCTGGTTGACTTCTGTTTAAAAAAACAAAATAACAAACCAAACACACAAGAGCAAGTTGTGATTTACACAGTGAGATTTTCATCATGCATATACCTAAATAAAAGGGGAAAATAAGACCAATAAAGAAAGAACAATGACTGTTCTTACAGTTGTGTTTTAAACAGAAACCAACCATAAAATTTGAGAGGCACTGCCATTTTAGGAGAGGTTCACAATGCCATAATGCCAAAATACATGACTTTGAAGGGGATTTATAGATAAAACTTTGCAGCACAAACAACAAGGTCATTTGGTTAAGTACTAATGATGTTTGCTATACCTTGTCATTTCCTCCCTTCCTCAAAGTGAGAGGGAAAGACCTGGATATTTGGTGATCACAGGAAGACTTTGAAATATTAAATGCGAAATATAAAAAAGGCAAATTGGGTGCAGGATGTATAGGTTTGGTATTCCTAGCAAAAGAGGGAAGGAAGCCATTGTACAATTCACACAGATTTTGTACAGGTCCATTTATGGAGTGTTTAAAGGTATTAGATTATTTATTTGGTATTAATACACCAAGAAAGGGAAGAACATTTTAAGAAAAAAATATGTTCATACATACAGATGATTAAATTTCAAGTGGAAATTATAAACCATCTGCAGGTAGTTCACATCTCTTTTTTAGAGAAGTGCCCCAAAATTTTTCTCTCCAGAGAACTTTCCAGTGATGAAATTGAGTGAGAAATTTTTTTCATGTACCTTCATGAATCATCCTGGTCTGGTGCTAGGACTTTTCCATGATACCATCATGTTGTTGACTTGCAATTGACTGCAACACGCAGTTACTTTCCCAAGGAAGTGCTCCCTAATCCATTGCCCCCAATCCTGCATTTGTGCAGTTAACTATTCTATGTAATTATGGTTTCATCTCCTTGTCCCCATTGCACCCTTTTAAAGCATTCCTCCAATTTTCAAGATTATTTAGAATTCTGATTCTGCCTTCCTGTTTGCTGTCTCTCCCAGTTTGATGCTGTCTGTGGATTTCATAGGAGCACTCTTTGTGCCATTGTCTAAGCTGTAAATAAAAATCCTGAGTAGCATCTGATTTAGGGCAGATCCTTGTGGAAAGCTGCACTAGGAATTCTTCCATTTAGTAATGAGCCATTAATTATGTTTTCATTGTTTTCCTTGTAGTTGTGTATAGTTTTCAAATCTGTGTTGTGATAGTTCCAGCAATATTCTGTCCCTTGAAAATCTTATAGTTTGCTTGTGTGAAGGTAGTGTGAGAATGTTTCAAAAAGTGAACCACAAACCAAGCATGGCAACTGCTACTCCTGCTGCTCTGCAAAGAATTGTAAGTCGCAGAAAGAGATTTATTTAGCAAGGTATTTTCTTGACAAATCAACACTGATGTGTGCATTATTTTTCTGCTTGTTGCCACTCATGTGCTTACAAAAAGTTTGCCTGTTTTTTCCTCATTTTCTGAGAACTGAAAGTGAACTGAAGTTTGAAATTCCTGCAATTTTAATTTCTTTGAAGCCAGGTACTATTTTGCTCTTTTTGACTCATACTTCCCCTGCTCTTCTTAAGTTTTATTCTAACTGCTGCAAAATTGCTGCAGTTGCTTGCAGGTATCTGAAATATACTGAAATGACTTGCATTGATCTTTCCCCAGAATATTTAATTTACTTAGAGTATTTTGGCACAATCAGAATTTTCTTGTAGAAAAGTTTGACTTATTGAGGGCTATTTTTTAAATCAAAAAGAAAACCAGAGCAGACAGTTCCTGAACATCCCAAACTAAGAAACATGGAACCTGTGGTAATTTCAGCTTCTGAGCAATTTGTATTTGAGCTCTATAAAAAGTATTTCTGATATTAATAGAAGAATTTCACTCTGGTAGTAAAGCCTGTAGGAAATATATGCTGGAATATTGGATGATGTGCTGTTCACCATTGGAATCTCTTAATTTTATCTTCCCAACAGTGTTACTCCGAATGTGGTCAGGTGAAACATCTCCTAGGATTAAGTTCATTTCCCATGTTTGAGTTAGGGTCAACTAATGTTATTCAGAAAGGTGATTTTCACAAGGTCAGTTCTGATCCTTGTGGATTTGTGTAATATAGACCAACGAATGTGGTCTGTTTTGGCCTTTGGTATGTTCAAACAGTTGACCAAAGGAATGCAAAACCTATAATCGCTCCTCTAGACACCCATCCTTAAGCTTTTTGTGTTGAAAATGAATTCAGAGTTGAGTTTTAAAATTAAGCAGGTAAAAGAACAACTTTCTTTAGAAAGGTTTTGTGGGCTTTTTATTGTTGCTGCTGTTCTTACCTGACCATAAATCCCCAGTGAAGGAGACTGTAACTGGTCCTTGAAAGTTTAGAGATGAGATGATAGATGTTTTGGATTGGAGAGCTCAGGGAGGCTGGATATTGTCCTGCCTGGAGTTGTGAGGTGGTAGTATTGATTTCTGTTCAAGGTACACATGGGTGCCTCCAGATACATTCTGCATCCATTAGGTCCTGAATGGGGAGCTTTAATTCTTGGCAAGTAGCAGGACAGAGCAGGCAGGCCTTGCCCTGCCTTGTTTGTTTTAAGCAGAAGTAAGGCTCTGTGTGTCCATTTAAAATTAATTGACCTTTTGTTAAAGCACTACTCTTTATGGAGTGACTCCATTTATCCATGGGAAAAAGTGCAACACAAGGATTCTATCAGGCTGCTGCAAAACAGTCAGGTAGGTCAGGTTTAATGGAAACATCAGGTGTTAACCCTTTTCCAGCTGCTGCCTGGGGAAATCCTGGTGGGTGGAAGTTGGGTAGTGTTATCTTACGTAGCTCTGCTGAGCCAGGAGCACACGGTGGGTCTAATGCATCTACTCTGTGTAGCAGGGTTTACTTAGGAGCTCTGCAAGGAGACAAACACAGACTTTTTCTTTTGCTTTTCACTGAATATGAATCAATTAAGGCTGCTACGTCCCAGGCTTTTACCATTACTCATGGTCCTGCTGCTTTTCCACTGCTTTGCCAAGAGAGTGGGGATTAGGTACTGGGTAGGCAAAGGCATGGAACAGGAATCGCAATGTTTAAGTGTGCCTTTTCTGAGTGTAAAAATGAACAGTCTCTTGAACTTGCAATTGTAACAGAAAAGGGACTAATTGCTTTTCAAACTGTTGGGATTTCCATGCTTCCATGTGATTTGCCCACCTGCAGAAATAAATCGAAGTGGTTATGAGGACATGCATGTGATTAATTTAAAAAGAAAAACAATTGTTAATTTCAAAATCATCATAGTTCTTAAAGACAGATAGTTGACAATAAATAATGGCTAAAGTGAATGTTATTTTAAAAGACTGTCTGCATGATGATTTTTCCACAGCATAGAATGAGGCATGATTTCTGTCTCAAAAAGCCTGCATATGTTACATAACAGAATTAAAGTTTCTTAGGCTTAGGTCAGAGCTGAAGGCTCGACCAAGGAACATTCTAAATGAGATATTGTCTTGAATAAGGTGCTAAAATTAGAAGCCTGAACTACATCCTTTGAGTGGGAAAGCATGTCCTATTCAGTCCCCAAATTTTGGTGCAAAGTTAGTTTCATGTTACTTTGTTCTCCTGTGCTTGTCGTGTTAATACATGGAAACTAAAAGCATTGATTGTAAGTTGTAGGAAAATAGAGGGGTTTTTGTAAGCACTCCCACCCATCTGAAACTTGCTGCTCCCTTATAATCAGTCACAGATTGTTAAATAAAGTTGACTTTACTTCACCCTGAACTCTCGCTTTATTCTCCTGTGAGTAGTCCAAAGTAAGTATTGGATCCCTTCATTAGAACTGAATAATCAATTGGCTTGCATTACCTGCTGGCCCTCAGAGGTTGGCAGCCACTTTCCCGTTTCCTTCTCATCACGCTGTATTTAATAAAGGGGTTTGCTGGCCAGCTGCCATATAGGGTGCTTGCATTCTTGGTGACTACAGTGAGTAGTTTTGCGCATCATTTGTGCAGTGCTGATTTAAATATTTTACTGCACAAAATGAAAATGGTCTCCTTTAGCTTCCCTTTGTGGACGAACCTGTTTGCTTGACTTTCTGTACGTGTGTCATCTTTCCAACTGACATGCCGCAGTGTGGGATCTCACATTTGGATACTTCTCACTTGGCGCTGTGCTCATCCTTCCACTTACATTCTGAAGAGTAATTTCGTATTTTCTTCTCTATCATTTTGTTTGCCAGCATGGATGAGAGCCATTCCTGGAAGGGGGTGTGCATGGGAGCTGGCACTGAGCAAACCACTGGCATAGGGAAGAGAAGCTGTTCCTGTGTCAAGAAGGCTTGGGCATGTCTAGGTTGTGCCGCCTATTCCACTCTCAGCTCAGTGCCAAAATTCTGTATGCACCCTTATGCCAAGGCCTATTGAGAGAGAGACTGTCTGTGAGTGTGTGAATTTATAGATATTTAATTAATAATGGAGCAGATCATTTTCATAGTGATTGTCTTACCTATAGTGAGGAAAGAAAGGTAAGGTACATGTGCGTGTCCTGTGCTTTACCCTTGGCTGGAACCACAAGTTAATTTCCAACTTGAGAGTGACAGGTGAGGGATTGTTTGTTTGCTTGTTTGTGCTCTGTTTTTTGTTTAGGGGGAAATTTGTGAGGAGTTGTTTGTTTTGCTTAATTGATGCCACACAGGGTTCTTCCAAACCAGCCCCCTCATCAGAAACCTTCGCTCTGAGAAGCCTACTGTAATAAGGATTTATTGCACTTAGCTCTGCTAATGTCACGTGTTGGTGAGAGTGTGCCACAGATACTCCTCTGCACTTGAGCTGAGCATGAATCTTTCAGTCCTAACTGGTGAGCCATGACTGTTTAGTTTGAGCTAAAGCAGCTTGTGTTTTTTAGCTATAATTCTTTGCTAGTCATTATGTACGTTAGTCATTACAGTGGCTAAAACTAGACTCTGGATTTTGGTCCCACTGCAAGAAGGTGAGTCAGGGTAAGGCATTTGTTAAATAAATTTGCTGAAGTTGCTGATTTCTTCTGAAACACTGGCAGGAGCCACCACTGGCTCCAGCCCCAGTGAATTGGGTAGGTGCTGCACACCCTCCTCCCTGCTGAGACTTGCAGTGAGCTGTGGCCCCTGCTAAAGGGACTGAGAGATGTGGGGTCTAGGAGGGAAGCTTAGGAAGCAGCATGTAGCTGAGACCTGAGCGTGTTCCAGACAAAGCTGGCATATTGTCTGGATCACTTGAGGAGCAGTGATTGCTGACTGCTTCATCCACTGTTTGCAGTTGTCCTCTCATAATTCACAACCTGATGGATTTTCTTGTTGGGATTTTTACATAAACTTCAAAGTATCTCTGTAGCTTTGATGCTATCATTATCGTTTGGGTTACTTTGGCATTCATCAGCAGGAAGGCCCAGTCTCCATCTTGTTACAGCAACATTTGCCATTTAGGCAGCCCTGAAGTTCAGGGAGATGAACAAAGACTTTTCTCTCACCCTTGGTACAAAGCTGCCATAATTCTGCTTCCTCTGCAAGACTCAGCTGCTGTGCTAGCACCATGTCAGCTGCCTGTAAGTACTAGTGAGGCAGCATATAACTTTCCTTCCACCACCCCAGAGCTCACCAGAGCTACAAAAATGAGGAAGAGAGGAAAATGTGACCATTTTATTGAGCACTGTATGTGTGTTCAGATGTGTGTTTGCCTGTCAGACTGGGAACACTGGACAAAGCCAAAAAGCTCCCAAAAAGCCCATCCAGACCCCAAGGCCAAGTGAGGTAACAGTAGGTAAGAGGTGAACTGTGAACAACCACCTTTTGAAGATCTTCAGTGTGATTTTGAGCAGTTGTAGTCTAGTCACTGACTCATCCCCTCCTCCCCCTTTTCACTTTTCCTGCCACTTCATGAACAGCATGTGAAAGCACTGAAAGAAAATAAGTATCTTAAACTCATAAACATACCTGCCTCCTATCTGGCACTCATCCCAGCAGCCTGGTGATCTCTTTAGTTGTCCAGCAGATAGTTGAAAAACAAGAGTCCTGTGAAGATTAGCATGTCACCATATCTCTGCCAGATGGCGGTGAGTAAAACACGGGCAAATTGCATTGGCTCTGCTTCCATCATGACAATCACAACAGAAACACTACAGCGTTGCAACTTCACTATTTTTTAAGCTAAGAAAATGAAGGGACTATAAAGTAGGGCAATCATGGAATGCTAAACAGTTTTTAAACCTAATTGCAGTGAAATAAGGAGACTCTGAAGGGTGCAAAGCACTAGTGAAGGTGGCCCACAGGTTTTAGCCAATCCCTTGAGAAGTATGGGGGTGAACTTCAGGAAGTTGGCACTGGGCAAATTTGCTTCACCATCCTGCTGAAAAGCTCTTGCCAACTTAAATTCAATTTAAAATCAGTTTTTTACTAAATGTCCCTTCTTAATTTGAGAAGCTTTTGACTCTTTTGACCTCAGCAAAAAAAGAGTAGAACTGGACCATAAAGCTTGACCGTGTGTTTTTAAGCTAGTACACTGAGGCACTCTCAGTTTCATGAGGATAAGCAATTTGAGGTAATGGCATAAAAGAGATAGAAACTTCAGCATGCAGATTGCTGCTAGTGTCATGCTGTACTAGAGCAATCCTTCTGCTGGAAACTTGCCCCCCAAATGGCAAAGGACAATCTCTGCTCTTGTCACTTGTCACACTGCACTCAGCTGAGCCAGTGTAACAACCTCCTGTAGAAAAGAGAGGCCCTGCTCCTCCTTGTTTGGAGCCCAGGCTCTTCACGTACCACATTTTTTAGACCCTTATCTAGCTTTGAGCAAGTAAATGAGTTGTTTGAATCAGTGTGCACACAGTGTTTCTGGAATGAGGAGCAAGACCCATCTCCTGAGACACCCCCTCCAGCTGGTACAGAACACCATTTTCCCTTTGGTGAGAAGAAGCTGGCTGACCATGTATGGGAATGTGATGTGATACTTGGGCAGCAGAATTCTGGGATATTGCTGAAGATCTTACCTGTGCAGATCAAAACATCCAGGACAGAGCAGTGGCTTTCTGTACCACACAGAGCTGCCCAGTGCCTGGTGCAGCAATGTGGTACTGATGCAGTGATGTGATTTAGTGTTTGAGGTAGCAAAAGGCTAGCATGAGTGGGTCTGGACTGCTTTTTTGACTTTCAGTGCTGGTAATGCCTGTTCAGGTTGTTTGAAAAGCCATTCTTCCCTTCCCCCAGGCTCCTGGCCCCATCCTTGACAATTTGTTTTGACTGGTACCAGACAAAAGTCACAAAAGCATCAGAACTTGCAGAGTTATCCAAAGACATTTGAACCTCTGTAGACTTACTGGTTAGTAGCTGATTTGTGACTGCAGGCTTTCAGCAGGTGTTTGAGTTCCTCCTGAACCATCATGGGTATAAATGTACCCGTGGGGATGACCTTGTCAAAAGTGTCCTACAAAACAAAATTTGAGATCAGCCTAAGATGAAGAATTTAGTGTGAAAAAGGTAATTACTCTAGTGTTTGGATGTGTTCTGGGCAAAAGTGACCATTACCCTTGCCCTTATCTGAAGTTGTGGAAAACTTCCTTGAGTCCAATTTCAGGGATAACAGCAAGAGTGTGGGCAGGCTAGAGCTGCATTCCCACTCACAGTAAATGCATTGCAGGCTGGGGTGCTAACAAGGTACATGTCTCTGCTGGCTGGAAAATCAGCTTTGTTTGCTGCTTTGGATTCATTTCAGACCAGGTAAATGGGAGAGATGGGGTTTTTGAATGTTTTGATGAGTCAATAAGGAGTTTGGCAACTTTTGGCTGAGGTACTCAAATATTGGTTTTGTCCATAATAAAACAGACTGGTTTGTAACAAGGCTGTTCTGGTCTTGGTTTGAGTGGCACAGGTTTCAGCAGCCCAGCAACGCCTGGCACAGCTCCTGCCCCTCCTTTTGCAAGTTCATTTACTATGTACTTAATGATACCAGGGAAGGACTTACAAATCCTTCTACAAGCACCAGAGGAACTCAAATATAATTAGGTTAAGAACTGATGTTTGGTTTTCAGCATTTGTGTGTTTGTTTGCATTCAGCTTTGCTCTGATCCAGATTCATTCCACCTTCCTGTGCTGCCTGTTCTGTCGAGTGACCAAAGACTGAAAATCTTCAGCAACACATTTCAAATTACTTGTATCAATTTTGGTAACTCTTCATCTCCTTAAATTTGTGGTAAAAATTACCTGGCAGTGTCCTGCTTCATATGATAATGTTAGCATTAGTAGCTTGGCATGAATCTATATCCAAGAGTCATTCTGTAGTAGCAGTTCAGCTTACTTCTGCCTGAAGGGGATCTCCTCCAAACTAAAAGTTTTTAAATCGTGTCTTAATTTCTTACCTGTTTCTCCCTCTGCCTTTTAGTCTCTTTTCTTGCCCTGAAGCCTTATCCCCTCCTCTCACTATTGCTCCTAAATGTGCCTGTACCCCTCAGACTCTGACCTTGCACAGGCAATAAGCACAAAGCCGTGTTATTTTGAGTGAAGTAACACCAGTAGTCAGGAAGGAACAATGTAGTTCAGGCCAGACAAAATAAATCTCGCATTTCCTGTCAAGAAACTGGGCCAAAAGCAATGATGAGAGACAGAGGGGGCAAACCACGTGGCTCAAAACTAGAGACATATGGGTTAGAAACAACCACAAGCCCTCACTTAGAGACAGAAAACAAAAAGGCAGGGCCTTGGATGAAAGAGAAGTAGCACCAGCTCCTCAGCAATAAAAACTTCATGACGTGGGGTCTAGCCAGCTTTCAAACCCAGGCCATGTGCCGCACTAGCAGGGCCTGGATTTCCTGCTACTGTACATTAATTGTCCCTTGATTAATTTATTTCATTGATAGCCTGTGTTGTAAATTAGAGAGAGCTAATCTGTCTCTGGCTTGCTTCTTCACCAAGATCTCTTCCAGGCTACAGGGCACCCACTGATTAGAAGTTGTTGCTACTTTTGTTGTATTTTAGTAACTCTCTTGCTGGTTTGCAGAGCCATGAAAATCTCAAAATTGTGTGCTGTGACACCCTTGTCCCAGCAGTCAGACATTCATCCAGCACAGCTGGTGAAGGGAATATTAATGAGTACATGGGTAAAGGATTCATGATCAGTCCTCAAACCAGTTAGAGTTTTGAGCATGTTTATTTACAGCAAAAGGCCTGTAGTATGCAGGCAAGCTACTCAGTTAGGATTTGAAGGGCATTTTATTTTCTTTCTGGATATTGATATGTGTGTGGAGAGTGATTTCATCCAAGGAGCAGCCCAACGAGGCAGACAGTGAGGGTGGCTCTTTGGGATGGCTCCTAGGGGGGCTGGTGTTGGATCCTGATCTGTTTTGAAGACTGAACCAAAAGCAACGCACCAGGTGGTGTAAGAATGTTCAAACAGAGACAGCACTTTCTTCTTCAAAGTACTGTGCAAAGATTAACTAATTAGATTGTTTTTCCTCCTTCATAGGAAGGGTTTGTAAAATGGTGGTCAGGGAACAACTGGGAATATGATTTAAGTGCTGAAATGCTTTGTATAAAGTTCCTCACAGGAGGCCATTAAGAAGATGCGGTTACTTTAGAATGTGCAAAAAAAAAAAAAAAAAAAAAAAAACCCGGGGGAGAAAGACAGGGAAAAAAAAAAAAAAAGTCCTGTGGGATAGAGCCAGGAAGCAAAGAGCAGGCAGTGTTATTATGGACAAAGATAATATTTGAGCACCTCAGCTTTAAGTGCTGAGGGTTTTAAATGAGTCTTGAAAATGTACTGGAGAGGCAACACTTTGTATCATAAAACAAATTTGGAGAATTCAGTACTGAGGGGGGGGATTTGTGAGGCATTCCATGAGAATCTGTCCATTTTTAGGAGATATGTCAAATAGGCAGAGAGAAGACTGGGAGGATAGATGTTGTCCTGAGGAGAGCATATTGTCTCCTGATTTAAAATCAGATTCTCATCTGATTATTAAAAAAAAAAAAAAAAAAAAAAACTCCCTAGAAGGCAGTGTGAAAAGATACAAAAGGGAGGAAAAGGAAGGGGCTGTTTGGAGCAGGAGTGACTTAGAAATAAAGGCAAGCAGAGGATGTAAGTAGTGGCTGAGTGTCTGTGCTCTCTGTGCAGGGTGTCCCACGGAGCACAGTGTGCTCTTGGGTGGAGCTGTCCCCTCACCTGGGCAGCCTGGGCAGGGTGAAAGCAGCAGGGTTTGTGCTCAGCACAGCCCTACCACAGCCTGTCCTGTGGGCTGGCCTTCCCAGGGCTTGATCCTGGCCGAAATGAACATCCTGACAGGAAGCTTAACTGATCTGACATGACTCCAGCCACAGAGCTGTCTAGCAGTATATCAAACAGCAACATACTCCACCAGTGTTAGAACAGCATATCTTCAAAAACAGTGTTAGAACAAGGTATCTTCAAAACCAACTGAGCACACCCTGCAGGTATCCTTGTTCCCAGGTATTTCTGAAAGCTCCCCTCTCTCTCTTAACCCTTTCAAGTGCTGTACATCCAACACAGATGGAGAGGTTGCACGCAGGCATGTCTTCTGCCTGGTTGAATGTGATAACTGTATCAAAAATAACGTGGTCAGCAGGTCCAGGGAAGTGATTGTCCCTTTGTACAGAGCAATGGTGAGGCCAATCCTTGAGTGCTGCGTTCAGTTCTGGGCCCCTCAGGACAAGGAAGACGTTGGGGGCTGGAGTGTGTCCAGAGAAGGAAACAGCTTGGGAAGGGTCTGGAGCACAAGTCCTGTGAGGAGCAGCTGAGGGAGCTGGGGGTGTTTAACCTGGAGAAAAGGAGGCTCAGAGGGACCTTGTGGCTTGAGGAGCAGCTGAGGGAGCTGGGGGTGTTTAACCTGGAGAAAAGGAGGCTCAGAGGGACCTTGTGGCTCTGCACAGCTCCCTGGCAGGAGGGACAGCCAGGTGGGGGTCAGGCTGTGCTACCAGGGAACGGGGACAGGACAAGGGAAAATGGCCTCAAGCTGTGCCCAGGGAGGTTCAGGTTGGACATCAGGATAAATTTCTCCACAAAAGGGTTGTTAAGCTTTGAAACTGGCTGCCCAGGGAGGTGATGAAGTCTCCATCCCTGAGGTGTTAAAAAAATGACTGGATGTAGCATTCAGTGCTCTGGTCTAATTGACAAGAGGATCATCAGTCAAAAGTTGGAGCAGATGATCTCAGAGGTCTTTTCCAGCCTAAATGATTCTGTGATTCTGATTCCATCGTGTAGGTAGGATTTTCTTTTCTGCTTTAACAGGATTTTGTCTGCTCATTTCCCACTGCTGTGTGTTATAAGCTGGAGAGGAAAAGGAAGGGAGGTGGAATGATATGCAAATTCAGGCCAGGTATCTGTACTTCTCTAAGTTCTCTGCTGCTTATGAAGTATAACATAAAAATGCTTCAGTAGTGATAACCAAAGGCTGGATAAAAGGTATGTAAAAATTACCATATAATTGGAATGAAATAAATAAGGATCCTTTTAACAGGGTTTTTATTGCTTATAAAGCTATAAATAATCCAGATTTCCAGGCAAAGCTATAGCTAGGTCAGAGAAACTTCCACCTAGAAGAAGATCTTTGATTCTTAGAGCTTGAGGGCATCTAGGTCTGCATGTGGGCTCATTTTTAGCAAAAAACTGAATGTAGCTCAGACCCCACTCATTTGGGATCGAGTTAGCTAGTAATGACTAGCATGTGTCCTACAGTAAGGGTTGAGGATAAAATTGTAACACCATGGAGCCTCATCTAAATCAGGTACCCAAATTAGGAGCTAAAGCCATCTGTGTAATCAATAGAGACAGGTAGGCTCATCCCAGGGGTCTTCAGAGCAGCCCTCCTGGGAACTTCTCTTGGTTCCATGAGCAGTTGGGTCCCTGAGGGAGGTGATGTGACACCCACTGGGGTGCCTGGTGAGGGAGTCCTGTCCTTTGAGTTAGGTTTTCAGAAGACCAGAACTGCATGAGCAACTCCAGGCTTGCACAGAAACCAGGAATTGAAGAATCTGAAACACAAGATTTCCTGTGATTTAACAAAGAACATTGTGGATAATGTAATTGAATTTCCAAGTTCTCTCCAGCACAGTTCAACGTGTATTCCTGATCAAATTCCGGATTAAACTCTCACTTTGAATGTGCACATCTGTTAATATTTTAACTCATCATATATCAGAATTCTCCAGATTTCCTGGCAAGTCATGTACAGGATGAAGTCTTTCCAACTGTTTGTATTCAAGGATGTGTTTATATATATATGGGTATATACAAACACACATGCTCTAGACAGTGTGTAGGTGAGAATGTTGTTACAAGGAAGGATTATTCCAGATTATTTATTGCAAGAGACAGTAGAAGCCTGATGCCTCTAGATTACTTCAATTAATTTTAAATGATCCTGTTGGACCAAAAGACTTCAATGTTTGCTCTGCCTTGGGCTTGCTTTAAAATTTGCTATTGAAAAAAATTCCAAGGTTTAGCAGTAGAACTTCATGATGCCCTGGAATTCCAGGCTTCAGCATTAGAATTTTGTCATGCCCTGAGGCTCTGTCCAAACCTCATGATGACACAAGCCTGTGAAAGTCTCTGTTTCACTTTGATGGTAATTTTCTAGGCGTGACTCACAGTGTCAGAGCAGCAGCCAGGCAGGGGTGTCAGAAGAGCTGAGCTCAGCTGGGAGCAGACCAGCTCCACTCCTGCAGCACAGGAACTCCTGAACTGGACATCATCCATGGACCTGACAGAGCAGCTGGAGCAGGATGGGGAGCATCTCCTCTCCCAGTCTCCTCCCTGTGCATCTTTTTCTCTTTCCTGCCTCCCCACGCTGGCTGCAGCTGGAGTTTCCCCAGCAATGTAGCTGGGAAATGGGAAAAATTGGTGAGGTCTCCAGCCAGACTGTACCTTATTTTCTGCAGACTCCAGCTCATACCCCGAAGCTCAAAGAGTAGACATTTGTGCAGAGGCTAAACCTTGCCAGAGAGGTGTGTTTTGGGAAGCTTCAGAAGTTGTTTGTAATATATCTAGCTTTTATCTTTTTTTTTCACCCCCTTTAGAAAAAGGAGGAAAGTTCATGCAAATTGGAAAGCCAAACATTAATAATTAAGACTGAATTCAGGTTATCCCTCCAATCACACTCCTGCCCTCTTGTGTGAGTGACCTGTGATACGCTTTTGAACTGCAGAAACCTGGTCTGGTTTTCCCTCTTCAATGCAAACAATGGACACACAACAGAACAGAATTAATGGGCAAGTTGAAAACTGGTGTTTCCTAACCTTAAAATGCTTGATTTTAACCTTTTTTTCCCAATGTTTTTTGAATGTTTTTCCCCCCAGTGCTTCTATTGTCACTGATTTCTGAATAAATAGTTAACTAGATCTGAAAAGAGGTATTTCTGTCTCTTGCAGCTTCTCTGAAGTTACTGGTTTCAACAGGAATGAATTTGGCCCATTTTATCTAATGAATTGTATATTCCAAAATCAATATTAATAATGCCAGGTGCTCTTTTTAAATAGACTGTAGACATTCATATAGTCTGTGTAAAGTTCATATGAAATGATACTTGCCTATTCTTAATTCATTCTTTTGTTTAATAAATAATCCTTCAACCTTTCAGTGGTTGGTTTCTGGGATTCTGTTGGACGTCTGTATTTATCATTTAGGAAGTCATCATCAGTGAATCTTTCCCTCCTCAAACTTTTGTCATAAGGCCCAGGGTTTTCAGGATTGTTGACTACTTCTCATTGAGTTTGGGGTCGGCTTTTGTGATTCTTCAATATATTTGTCACTTATTCTATTGGTGAGTTGGCAGTTTATCAGTTGAGGAAAGTGCACAGTTAAGGCACAAGGAATGAAAATCAACCTTGCACTTGCTGAAACTCTGCATTTGCTGCAAGGCACAATTTCAAGTGGGGGATATGAGTGACTCACAGAGGATGGAGGGACTCATAATTTCCATAGTAGAGCACTGTTTGCTAGGATTTTCTGACTTTTGTATTTATCATTAGAGGCATCAATACACAATGTGGAAGAAAAAAAACTCTAGCCTTCATAGTGTGCTTTCGTGATTGTAAATGGGTCTAGATATCCTGTGCTAAAATGTCAGGTTAGATCCTTTGTAAACTCTGAAGCCTGCTCTCAGAATAGAACACTTCTGGAGTGTATTAAATTGGTGTTAATTGAGAAACACATATGCCAATGACATTTTAAGCTACGCTAAATAAAACCAAACCTTTAGCAGGTCCCTATCACAGAGAGATCCTGAGATTTCACTGAACCTGCTGCTGCCGTCATCTTTTTTCCATCTATGCATATGTTGCTTGCAATGATATATGGTAACTCCTGATGCAAATACCACTCATGCTGTTACAGCTTAAAAGGCCCAGAAATAGAATGCAAACACAATGTCTGTTTTTTTTCTTCTCCATGTTATAAAAACCTATGACCAGCAGCCTAAAGTTTGATTCCTTTTCCCAGCAGTTTTCACACCAACTGGCTTCAAAATGTACGTTTTGCGCTGCAAGTAATGAAAAATTAATCATTTTTTTTCTTTTTTAAAGGGAACTGATTCTGCAGGTGTCTCAGGGTTCTCTGGCTCCTGCCACAGGTCAACACCTCAGGAGGGGTCCCGTCCTCAGGTGACCCAGTGCCCAGTGCACTGACTCTGTTCCCCAACGTGGCTGGCCCTTGTATCAGGCCAGAACGTGTGCTTTATCTTAAGATAAACAAAGCCACTTGAAAAACACAAAGCAAAATGGGGGTTGAAGTCCCAGTTGTGTCAATATACACATGGGATGTGGCAATATTTTGTGGCACATTTGGTTTGTTACAGAGAAGAAAGGGCAGCCTGGGAGTTTCCTCGGGCTGGGTGTCAGCAGCACCAGACGTTCAGCAGTGAAATCCTGCTCCAGTGCAGCAGCACAAACCCTGCCTGGCTTTGCAGGACTGCTCTTGTTGGAACAGCTGTCTCCTGCTTCAAGTCTCCTGCTGCAAGGGGTCAAGAGTCATTTATGAAGTGTGGTACCATTGAGCTGGCATGGTTCAACTGCAAGTGAAACACTCACTGCTCTTGCAGGCAGCTCCTGTGACCTATTCGGGGGCAGATAGGGGGAGGGGGCAGATAGGGGGAAAGATTCCTGTTCCTCTCTACTCAGAAGTCAGGCAGCTAAAAGTAACAACACCTCAGTTCATTATGCATAATGCCAGTCTTCTTTGCAGCTCACCCTTACTCCTGGTGTTTCAGAAAAGGCCTTGGGTTGTGGAAGGTGTGGTGGAACTGCATTAGTGGGAATGAAGCAACATGTGAGACACAGGCAAGTGGTGGCTTTTCTCTGGGTCTCAGTGAACTGGGTGTTGGCCTGTGGTGTCTGTCAGGAAAAAGGGCTGAAGTTTATCATCTACCATTATCTAATAAAAGGAAATTAGTGAAGCTACTTAGTTTTTGAAGCGGTATCTCCCTTGCAAGCTTTCTCTTGTGTGAGAAGTACTAGACTGTGTTTAGTAGTTCCTAATTCAGGACATATATTTTTCAGATCAGCCCTGTTTTCCTGTTCTTTTTTGTTGTGTCCAGTACAGTGCATGTTTTCAAGATGAATATGTGCCCACAGCACCCTACAAAGATGGCAGCATCTGTGTTTGCATTGTGCAGATGAGAACATGCAAAGCCATTTAATTAACCCTTCAGTGAGTGACAACTATGTAGGTGCAGGGCTGTGCAGATTTTAACACAAAATATTTTCTTCTGTCTGCTTATTCATCTACCTCACAGACCTACATGCATGCTGGAATAGCTGGGGAAAGGTCAGAGGGAGTTCAGGATCTCAGAAAAAAGGGTCAGTTTTTGTGTGAGTGCATGTGTTGCTCCAGCTCACTGATGAGGCGTCTTGGCAGGCCACCTCAACTCACAGACAACTGTGTCCATTCAGAGGACACGAGCGCCCTTCTTGTGAAATATGGTCAGGAGTTATTTGCCAGAGGTGACTTTTTTATGGCTTTCTTGATGACAATGTTGCCTCGCACATAACTCTGCTGGAAACCTGCGGATATCTCCAGAGATTCCGCTGTATTTGCAGCAGATAAGCATGGTATGCACAGCGGGGCCAGAGATTTGGGACATCTGCACATTGGCACATGTTGTAAAAGAGGGAAGCAGAGTGTGTGCAATACAGCTGGGGGGGCTTGAGTGTCTTGGGATGGGACAACATGTGTGGTGGGGCCGCCCAAACAGCTTCGAGGTGTTTCACTCCGTGACGTTTTTGTGCCCAATACTCTTTTCCACTTTCAGGAAAGCTTTTGTAGGTGAGCTGGAAATTAATCCCCACCTCCGCACTGAGGATTCTGTGGCTGGTGTGTTGCTGGCACCTTGTTGCTTTGGAGCCGTCAGTGGGAAGGGAGCAACCAGGCTCACAGAGGGACTGTTAGGAAGGAGGAAGCCCCTGGCAGGGCTGTGGACCAGACAGTCTCTCCCAAGGCAGGTCAAAGGGTGAGCATGCTGTTTACAAAATGGGTAAATAGGCAATTATTCAGCCTGGCAGCAGGCAAAACACCACACAGGATGTAAATCCTTGCCAATTGAGCATTATCTGTCAGGGAATGGGTTGAAGAGCTAAGGATCCCTTGCAGTAGCAAAAGGGAGCTCTCTGCACTTTAAAACCTTTTAGGGTCAGTGTATGATGCCATGGAGCCATTAAGTAGTCCTCACGTGCCAGAAGCAGTTTAACAGGCCCAGTGTTGGGCACTTAATTGTGTCAATAATTATTCACGCATTAGCACCGGCTCCTCCTTAAAGTGTGTACTACAGAGACTCATTAAGTTATTACTGGTATTCATTACCAATAAAATTAGCCTTTTTTCAAAGTGTAAAACTTATGTTTTAGAGAAAAATATTGCTAGAAGTGCCACAGCTTTGCTCTACTCCCTGCTTGGTGCAGAGAAAAGCAAGACTATGTGGAGATGAAGCAATATTTTTTGTCCTGAGAGGCCCTCAAATTATAGAGTCTTGTG
>VZRH01004154.1:491250-504655 GCA_013397555.1 Urocynchramus pylzowi | reverse complement strand
TTTTTTTTTTTTTCTTTTCCCTACAGCGGGTTTTATGTACTTTAATTGGAGTAGGGGAGAAGCCTGGCTTTGGCTGTCAGTCCTGTGTGCATAAGTGCTATTTCCTGGTATCATGAGGGAGAAAGATAACCAGTGTCTTTTGATTAATCAAGTGTTAATGTATATGCAGCTGTCTTTATGTTCAATGCGTCACGGTGCACTTTGGTTCTTTTAATACTGATCATTTACAGTGAGCCTGTACAGTATATGTGCCTGGAAGGAGAGCAATTGTTATACAACTCCTTAATCCGAACCATGATTAAAACCCCTTTTGTTCCCCCCCTCCCTGCATTACTCCAGCCTATCATCTTCTCTGAGAAATCATTTGGCAAGTAGAAACATGTGTATTTTAAAAGAATAACTCCTTTTTAAGAATCAGTTTTGCTTTTGTTATGCTTTTAGAACTTAGGTTTTTTGTTACATTTCAACATACAGTGCCGTTCACAAGGTGTAGGAGGGTCATAGCCATTTTTTGAGTGAATAAGGTATAATTGAAATATGATGTATGCAGATACCATCACTTCCACAGCAATTATCTGGATTGTTTGTTTAGTGGGAACATACTTTGAACTAGGGGTTGGTCAGTGGCAACTGTGTGGCATAACGCAGCTGAGAGAAATGACAAAGAGCATGTAAAGTCTCACACTGTGAAATTTCACATTGCACTGAGTGTCTACCGGGGAGAATCATTGGGAATTTGGGAGGTGAGGCCCGTGGCAGTTTCTGAGAGAAATGTAAAGGAGGACAGGGGGCTGGTGCTTAGATCTCGGGGAGAGGCCGGGGTTTGACAGTCTGTTTAATGTGGAGACCAGCAGTTAATGTGGTCTTGTTGAAACTTGAAACAGCTCTATTAGTAGCTTGATTGGGGAAAGGAGAGAAGACCAAAAGTAAACAAAAATGTGCGGTCTGGAGATGGGCTTAATTGTGCACAATGCATCTTGCCTCTGTGCGGCTTATTCTAATCACTCCAAATGGCAACACACACACTCACACACACAAATTTGATCTGCTCAAGCAGATAAAACTGCTATGTGTATAATACTGCCAGGCTAGGAGGAAAAAAAAATGGACATCTGTTTAACAATTCTCTATTGTAGACAGGATCATACAAACACTGTTGCCTGCCTGTCGTGTTCAATCAAAATGAATAAAATGCTGATTTAAAAAGAGAAAAGAAATCAGGCAGAAGACCACCTCAAAGTATTTGCTTACACTTATTTTTTTGTTTTGTTTTTGTTTTGGTTTTTTGGGGGGTTTTTTGGTTTTGTTTTGTTTGGGTTTTTTTTGTTCTCATTTCGGCAGCAAATGAGGAAGGGGAATCCCAGGGGCAAGAGGAGGTTTCAGGAACAGTGAAGGGAAGATATTTGTTTTGTTTTGGTATTTATCCTCAGTACAGCCAAGAGAAGCGTACAGCAGTCGGAACTAATTGTAGCTCACTCAGGAAAGTCTTCATTAGCACTTGCCACACATGGTTACCAGATGTGCTGAAGAAGGGGTGGGAGGAGGGAGGAAAGGCTATGTGGAGAATGGGCTACATACTTAAACCTAATAATCTGTCTTTGTTTTCGGGTCTATTGTTTTGGAGAGGGGAAGAATGGGGAGAGGGAGAAATCCTGGCTGCTTTTTGATGCAGCCAGTTCCTATTAACTGAATGGCATTCCTTGTGTTGCAGCCTCCTCCAAGGGAGAAAGAAGCCCTCAATCACGGCCAAGTAAAGAGGGATTTATGCATTTATTTATTTATTTATTTAAAGGCTGTCAGTGAACTATTATTCCACTGAACTCAGCTGAAAGCACTTGGATACTCAAACTGGTGAAGCACTATCTTTCTGACCAGCCTGTGAATTTGAGCTGGGGTGGGGATTTCTGTGAGCTTATGGGCTCCCAGAGTATCAATGGGGCTGTTAAACTTGACAGTCCAGCAGCAGCAGCATCTCTGCTCACGTGTACTTTGCCAGTGAGTGTGAGATGCAGTCAGGAAAGCCAAGTCCAGCAGGAAGGTAGAAGCAGCTCTGTGGTCCTGGTAGTCACCCTGAAGTTGGTCAGATGTTTAACCTTCTGCCTGTTGCTAGTAAAACAAATTAAACAGACCTTCCATGCATAGTGGCTGTTGCTGCTGCAGACCAAATCCTGGCCTTGCTACTCACAGAGATGGTTTTCACAGAAACCACTGCTAATTGTACTGCAGGTGTTAACAGAAATTTTGCTGGTTGCTTCTTAGGAAAAAAGCACCGTCCTTTTTATTTTGAGCTGGTCATCTGCAGGGGGACCCTGTATTACCCTGCCATCTCCCCCTGTTTCAGCAGCACTGCACCTTCTTCCCCTCTCACAGTCCCTGCAGTGTTCCCACAGGGTGAACATTTTTCATGCTGGCATAGTCTGTGCTTGGAGGTCTCCTTTCCTCCTGTACTACCCTCTTCATTCCAGTGGTGGGAGGACATCACTGTGTCTGCATGACAGGGCTTAGATGACTCTCCAAGGTCTGAATAATCAGGGCTGAAGGTTTAATTATGGCACTACACATGATAGCCACAAGATTTGTCACTCTGGTCATGTGAAAGAACAGCACTAGATGAGCTTCTACTAATTAAGCACTCTGTTTCTCTTCCTTCTCAAAACTGGAAGGAGGTATAAATATGGGAAATCACTTATGTTAATGTGAAATAGAGACATTTTTGGAATCTTAAATAATCTGAGTTGAACCTAAATCTTTGTGGCTCTGGCCTTGTTTTATCCAGCTCAGTTTGCCAGTCTGTAATCTCATCCTGCTTTGGAGCCTGGAAATGTTCTTGCTCACAATCTCAAAGCAGAGCAGATGTTGCATAAATAGAAAATAGGTTGTGTGCGCAACCTAATCTAAGCACAGGGCACAGAAGGAGGTTTGGATGAATGTAAGCTAATCAGGGCACAGATCTGATATACTTTGGGATTTAAGACCAAATTTTTTTCCAGCTATATTATACTTGGCACATCTCAAATATGCCATTCATGTTTTCCCACTGCATGGCTTGTGGGTGTTTTTAATTTGTTGAGAATAAAGAAATGCCCGTCAGCTCAAGCTCACAGAACAAATGGGTGGTAAAAGTTGATCTATTCCATCCCTTCTTCCATGTTTGACAGATTTCTACATCTACTGGTTATTCCAGGTCTACAATAATCAAAATTCAGAAATTCATCTTTTAGATTCCCTCAAAGGAATTAATAAAGCCAAATTGCTTAGCTGACTTAGTTGTATCTACCTTTCCTGCTGTGGGATGTGGAGTCTCCTTAAGCCTGACTGTATGGCTTCAATAAAATATCTTCATTAATAATCAGAAAGGCCCAAAGAGATATTTTGTAAAACCCCAGCCTATTTGCCATCCCATTTTTGCAATAGTTGCTATTGCATCGGTTGCTTTCTTAATAAAATTGAGTGCCATATTTGCAATTTTTCTAATGCTATCCCAAATTATTTACACAAGAATGAACTGTGATTGTGCCAAAGTGTATTATGTAGGGACAATGTGTCTGCCTACAATATTGCGTGTTTAGAAAACACAACACTGCAAACTTGATGTTTCTGTCAAGTTTTCTTTCTTCTGGAGATGCATATACATATATTTATTTTTTCAAGTGTTACCCACAGAATGAGTTTCACATGTAAATGTTACTGCCTTCATGGTGAAACCACAGCCATGCACAACAGGTATCATCACAGGTGATTTTCATAGTCAGGTATTCCACAGAAACAGTAATTAAGATTTGGAAAGGGGTATTTTTGGCTCAGATGCCTCTGCTCACTACTCAACAGGTTTGCAGTTACTTGGGGCTCCAGCAAAACTCAGAAGTGCTTTCAGAAATCTGACACGCTGACTGTAATTTTAAGACGTTCTTTGTATTACTAACTTAATCTTTAATTACTATAAGTAAATTATTTTAAAAATGGATCAGCTTGGAGTTGGAAAGCAGAAAGATCAGATTTATTTCCTGCTTTTTTGTGTGTTTCTGTGCTGAAGTTGAGGTTTCAGGCAACAAGGCAAATATTTTTATGCAGATGCAAAACTAATCAACCAAACATGAAAATACTCCTATGGGGCTTCATGGAGGCCTTGCTGGGGATACTGCAATGCAAATAATATATAATGCAAATAATAAATAATACCGTATCAGTATTGTAAGACAGCAGGTTTCAGCTAGGGATGGAACGTACTAGGTGGTCCATGTGAGCTGGTACCACCATCCTTTTTATGATACTCAAAATCTCATGGTTTCACTGCCTCAATCTACTATCAGGCTTTTTTTACTCTCACAAAGTTCTTCTATACAGTGCTCCATTAAAATGCATGTTTCCTCACTGATGATGTCATTTAAGCAGAAGAGAATTGTAAATCCTTCTTTGGCCTCCTGTAGTTTTGTCCTCTGTAGCTAGAACTACTGAGCTTCAACTACTTCTCTTTCCAATAGGATATATATAAGTAATCAATATGATTATTTTTACCAGTAATTTGATCAGTATTTATCAACAATATCATTATTTTTTGTCAACAGTAGTCTGTGTAATTAAGGAGTATCCAGCACTAACTAATGCTGCACAGTGAGTGCATATTGCACCCTTTTTCTCCCTGTGATTTGCCACTTTTCCAGTACTAAGCAGGTGACCAACACGACAGGCAGGGAACTTCCATTGTAATGTCAGGAAAATCAAGGAGAGCAAGTTTACTGGGGAGAGTACAAATAGCTTTTCTCCCAGGTAATGACTTGAAGATAGATATGCAGTGCAGCAACATGAGGTCTGTCTTTTTGTCACTTCCAAATGAAGGTCATCTCCTTGGCATGCTGGCGAGGGGGAAGCAGCAGGCTGCTTGTGGACAGGCACTGGCACAGAGGAGTGCATGGGGGAAGCAGAGGAGTGCATGGGGGAAGCAGAGGAGCCTGTTGCTCCCAGCCTGCTCTGCATTCCAGTTAGCTCCCAGTGCTTACAGTGGAAAGTTTCCAGAAAGGTTTAGGACCCTATTACCTTCTCTTGTTGGGTCTTGGCTGAGATCACAGCAAGGCAGGGTGGAAGCTGAGGTTCAAAGAGAGATTGTGGTAAAGTATAAAATACCTTGGCATATATACCACACACACACTTTTTCTTTTTCCTCCTCCGTCCCTAAATCTGCTGAGAAAGATAAGGGATCAGATTGATACATTTGAGTGCTCCATATCTTTTTAATTTTTCATGATTGGGCATTTACACTTTCATCATACACAGAAGAAGAAATATCACTAAGACGGAAAAAGCAATCCCAACTGAATAAGTTTGTTCTTATTTTGTTTGACTTCATTCTGTTTCAGGGGCAAAACAGATTAGCTTCCCAACACAATGTCTGCAATTTTATCATGAAGGTTACAATATGTAACAAGTCTTGCAAAGCCCTGTTATGAGATAATATGAATGTGAAAGAATCTCTGCCTCCACTTATAAGAAAAAATACATTTTTGCTACAAGGAGTTGCAGTGAAAAACTTGAAAATGGGGGCAGTCTAGAGAAGTAAGAGAAAGATAAAAGGATCTCAAATGCTTTGGGAGTCATTGGTTTGGGGGGTTTGTTTGTATGTTTCTAAGCATTATTATTTATGGTAAATCTTAGGACTTTAAGTCAGGTCTGATGACTTTTGGGTAGTTGGGAGAGGTAGTGCCCACAATGTCTTTCAGACCTTCTCCTCAGGTTGTTTAGTTTCTCCTCTGCCAGAGCAGTGTGCTCGGTCTGTCCCTTTCCCTGGGCTCTTTGGTCCTGGCAGTGCTTCCTTACTGTGACTGTGGAGGTCTTGGCTTCTCTGTGATCCCAGTAAAACCAGTAAAAAAAGGTGTCCGGGAGAGCAAAGCACTTCTAGTCCTGCTATTCCTCTCCCCTAGTTCAGCCTCCATCATTTCCCTGGGTGTTGATTATCTTCATTTGGACTTGGCTCTGGGAGCAGTGAGTTGTCTGAAGAGTCAGCTGTCTTTAACATTCTACTTCTAGGAGAACAGAATGCAAATGGCACAGAGCATAAAATAAGTATTTAAGCAAACATTTTAATCTCACTTGGGGCAGTTTGACAAAGTATGAAAACATACCACTTGCAAATGTGTCTGTGCACCATCACAGTCCTTGCCTAGCCTGTTATTAGTTTGAAATTCTATGCAAAAGTTTGAATAGATTTTTCTTTTCTCCAGACAATGCAACTATGACCTTTTTTTATCAAAAGGAAAGAAGCAGCAGCAACAATCATTTACATCAGTGCATTGTCAATTCTTTGTACCATTGGTGAATTTTTAAATTCAGCAGTTTTTAAAAATTTTGTTTTTAAAAATTAAAAACAAACTAACAAACCCAGACAAAAGCTATTTGACTATAGGAATGGTAATTTCCAGATAATTTCTTAACTTCTGTGAGCAAATTTCCTCCAGTTTAGGAAATTCAGAATAGTTTCTGTTTTGATAAGAATGGAACATCCATTCAACAGACAATAGAAGCTGTTTAAACCTGTTAAATACTATGAAATAGATGTGTACAGCTAATTAAGGTATGTGTTGAATAGTAATTATGTCATCCTGAGGGATTTACAAATAGACTCTAGTTAAAATTTGATTCAATCTTTTATCATTCACAGAAGGTGCAAATTATTATTCATTTTATGTGCTCTGATTTCAGTTCTAAAGGTAATCCAGGAAAAAGGGAGAGGGATTTCTGTTTTATAAGCATTGTTTAAGAACTAAGATCCCTTAATTATCACACTGTACCAATAGTCTGCTACCCAACTCACTGAAGCAGTCATTCAGCTTTGAAACTAACAATTTACCCTCCAAGCAAAGGGAGATACAAGGAAAAGTGTTTAGTCAGCAGGCAAATACACCAAATTGTATGTTTTGGCTTTTGCTGGTGTTCGTGTTTCAGAGCTGCGCAAATGTGAGTCATTTACACAATGCCTTTCAATCAAAGGCATCAAAGCAAAGGAGACAGATTTCACAAGAAAATTTTTTTTAAAAAAGGCAAAGGTGAAATTATTTATGGGATCCAGTTCTTTTAAGCTTCTGGAACCTCTTTCCAGGCTTATACAACATGAATAGACTCTTAGTCTTACTCCTTTATGTAATATCTCATCATAGTAATGAAGAATTAGATAAGATTCCTGATAACTTTGTTGAAGTATATTATAAATTCTCTTACAAGGAAGTTACTACAGTGTTTCTAGATTTATAACAATAATTGGCAATCTCCATAATTACCATTAAAGCTGGCCAAAAATGAAAAGGGAAAAAAAAAAAGTGTTTCATTAATTGTTTTTGTGTCTTGGAGTGAAAGCTGTATCTTTCAGGGAAGTTGTCTTGCCCTGCTTAATGCCAAGTACTGAGGAGAAGGCACCTCTAAGAGGGAGAGCAGCAGCTACCCAGTAACTCTTAGAAATGGTGTGCAGTCCTTTAAGTTGAGCTTAAACAAAGGTGCTGGACTTCTTTGGAAAAATTATCCAGGTGGAAAACCTAGTTTGCTGTGCCGTAATTTTATCTTTCTAGTGGAAGTGGCATTTTGGTAAGGTGAATAGAAGAACTTACATTATCTTTGGTTGGTTGGCTTGGTTTTCTTTGGGAGAGACAAATGGGCTTGACATAACTGGTTTTCTCTGCACATCCCATCATATTTAATCTTTTGACACAGCTGCTTGCTTGCAGTACAGTTTGGAATACTATCCACTGAAAAACTGGTTGCTTGGAATCTATCAGAGAACTACCATATTTATGCATAATTTTTTTTCATGCAGGCTCTTAGAGTGTTTAATAGGAGTGGCAAACACTGTAATAGAAGTGGAAAGTGTTCCCAGTTCTTAGGAAGATAAGAAAATGTTGTTTCTTATCTGTGATTTGAAAAGAGATGAAGGGTCAGTGAGGTAAAGATATGTGAAAGCTCTTTCACACTTGGTAAGAGCTACAGAGGAGGAATGTTTCTCACTGGTGGCTTGTTTGAGTGGAAAGGAAGAGAAAGAGGCAGCTCCTACGTAAAGGGAAAGGATAAGAAAAAATGTCAAGTAAAATCAGGGAAATTTGTTGGTTTATTTGCTTAAAGATACAGGTACACAGATCTGAGATTATTGCTACAAAGAAAAGAGCAAGTCAAGCTGAGGGCAGCTTTCAATGCTTGCCTTTTGTTGATGCTTTGGGATTTATAAAAATCCATAAGGCTTTAGAGATAGCTGAGAGGAGCAAGGAGAGTGGAATGGGCTCCAAGTTACGTTCAGTTTTGGGGGTTTGCATAGGAATTTAGGGCAGCCTGCTGTTCCCCAGGTGTAGCTTACCCAGGGCTTGCCTTGTTGTCCCACCTGACCCCGTGTAGCTGTGTCAGAGAGGGAGGCAGTTGTGCTCAGAGTGCAATGGGGAATATTTTAGGCTATGCCTGTCCCATCCAGTGGAGCTCCTTGGAAGTTGTTTTTCACTGCAGTGTTTGCAGGAGCTATGAAGATGGGCAAAGTTTGATTTCAAGACTCAGCATGCATGTGTCAAACTTAGTAATGGGGCTGGTTGGGTTTGCAGCCACTTAAATAAATTCTTTTCCTCCTCATCCTCAGCAGATTTGTAGGTTATCATGTGATGTAGGCTGTAGGAACTTTTGCATACCTGCCCTGTGCTGGCATTTGGGCTGGGAGAAAGTAGATGCCCTGACTCTGTTATCTTCTGTAGAAAGCAGAAGAGAGCTATCCTGAGTTCTTTTTGTTTGTTTGTTTGTTTGTTTGTTTTTGGTTTTTTTTTTTGAGTGTTACAGTAGCAATGGATGCATTTCATCACTGTGGTGAGCTATTTTTTAGCACATCAGCTTTTGTCTTTTGTTTACTTGCACACAATTGGCAGGTAAATGAGAGGTGCATGTCCTGTGTTGAGAGGAATAATGTCATCTCATGGACCTGGAGACTAGCACTGTGAAGTGAGAGCTTAAACAATTCCTGAGTGTGTGCTATCTGGAGAGTAAGTCCTGTGAGAAGCTGCTGAGGGAGTTGGGGTTGTTTATCCTGGAGAAAAGGAGGCTCAGAGGGACTTTATCACTCTTTAAACTCCCTGACAGGAAGGTACAGCCAGGTGGGGGTCAGCCTCTTCTTCCAGGCACCAGTGACAGGACAAGAGGACATGGCTTTAAGCTACACAGCTACACCAAGGGAGGTCCAGGTTGGACATCAGGAGGAATTTCTTATCAGAAAGGGTTGTTAAACATTAGAATGGACTGCCCAAGTGCCCAAGGAGGTGGTAGAGTCGACATCCCTGGAGGCGTTCAAGAAATGACTGCATGTGGTACTTAATGCCATGGTCAAATTGCCAAAGTGGTGATCAAAGGTTGGACTTGATGATTTCAGAGGTCTTTTCCAACCTAAATGCTTCTGTGATTCTTTCACTCCTGGAGAAGAAACTGATTTGCTCTTTGATAATTAGAATTCATGAAAAATGTGTGACCACTCTTTCTCATGTTAGACTGAAGGCTACAAGCTAAACTAGATTTCAACATGAATGGGAAGGGAAATTTTGTCATCCTACTGTTCTTACTGGGATATGTGCACAGGTTTCCTTCTTTGACAGATGAATACATGGCTAAAATTTTGGAGCTGCATACTTAAAACTTTCATTTTACTTCGTGCTGAAAAGTGGAAATAGCTAAAATAGCTGGCAGTGCATGTAAGTTAATTTGTTGCTGAGCTTCTAATAGTAACAGATTTCAAAAATTATTTTTTGAATACATTTTGGAGCTGGTGGAATGCTTGAAAGATTAATTTCTAACAGAATTTGCATTCCGTGTAATTTGGATTTAATAACGTGGTATAACACAGGCAGAAGGGTTTCTGAGTATATGGCTCTCTTTTTCCATGTCACAGTAGGTATTTCATCTTAATTTTTGGTTGCATGCTAAGAAATCAATATGTAAAGCAAGAGAGTACATATACTTAAAAGGAAAGCATCAGAGAAGTTGAATAGTCATGTATTGGGTTAATATTTAAAACTGGAATATTTCTGAGTAGGAAAGGGCTTCAGAATTGAGCAATTCACAAACCACTTCTTCCCCTCCAACAGCTAATTCAGAGGCAGCAATTGTGTGAGCAGCCCCTTGGCAAGAGGACCAAGTGTAGCTTGTGACAGAATTGAATGGAGATGATACCAAGCTGAAAGTCAGAACAGGATCTTCTCTTGAGTTCACTGAGTGACCTGCAATTTTATTCCTAGCACAGGTAAGAGATTTCCTCAGAATCTGCATTTCCCAAGGTGTTTTAATATCCCAGTCATAACTCCTGCTCTTCAGTGCCTGCAGGTTTGGAAACTACTGATGCAGTGCCAGGTACTAGTACCAGGTTTTGTGTGGTTTTATTGGGCTTTAAGGTGTCTCCTGGTAAAGCCAAGTCAGAGAGTCCTGGTGCACTTGTCAGCAATTGTACACCAAGGAGTTCATACACAGAATATTATTTGAAACAGAATTTAAGATTAGAAGAGAACTGCTGCTTGAGTCTTTGTATCTCATTTCCATGTAAATCAGGAGAGATTTGTTTGAGTTAAGCAGGAGATCTAGGTCAAGGTAGGGAGAGTTGTTGGCTCTTGGCCTCTTGCTGGAGCCGATTCCTGGGGACAGTAAATTTGGTCCCAAACTGTGTTCTTGTTACAGAATATACAACAAAACCCCCAATGAATTAAACCCTGAGACATTCCAGCTTGCCTTTTGAGATGTGTGCAAACAATAGGGGATCTAGCTGAGAGAGGGTACCTGCCCCATCCAGACTGGGCCAGCTGCTGGCAGCTGTTTGGCAAGCTGTTTGGCAAGTTGTTTGGCAAGCTGTTCCTGAGCTGATGGACAGAGTCCTTCCAGAAGGAACTGAGGATGGGAATGAACCCCCTGAAGCTTCTCTGTTGCTCTTTTTTCATTTCTATAGGCTTGCTCTTGGCATGAGGTGCCAAATTCCCAAGTAGACCCAAACTTTCCTTTTTCTTTATATAGAGTAACTGTGCAGTCCATGTAAAATGCTCTGCCATGTGAGTTATGAGAAGTCATGTTCCATGGGAACAGGGGGACATGCCCTGTTCCTGCTCACTGGAAAGACAGTATATTCAAGATCGTGCAAACTGAGGCCTGTTCTGCTCCATCATCCTTTCACTGGGGGTGTTAAAAGCAAGAAAATATGGGATTTTATTCTTTGTGGCTTAGTTTTGGTTGGAGGTGGGGTTTCAGACTAGTAATATCCTTCTTCCTCAGCTAACATCCCCAAAAGACCTCTGCATTAAGATGTATGCAGCACACTGAGTGTGTCCCAAACATCCTGTTTTATACCCCCAAGTTTGGGGGTAAGTGACTGTGTGGTGTGGAATGAAGCACAGCAGTTTTTTGGCTTCTGCTGCTGCCACAGAATACCCCCCCAAAATGAGGGACTACCTCTGCAGCTGCATGGGGAGTGAGAGCCAGGATGCTGCCATGGGGCAGCAGCCACAAAAGCCACTTTCCTACAGATACTATCCTGTCCTGGTTTCAGATTATTCCTTAATCATTAGCCCTAATGAAGGGCTTTCGTCATAATGGGAAAAAAAGAAAAAAAAAAAAGGAAAATAAGAAAGAAAAAGAAAAAAAAAAGGAACAGACAATAAGGAGAAAAGATGGGGAATAGCTGGGATTATCTCTGTGCTGTCTCTCAGGTCCAGTGACAACACGACTACAATGGGTAGCTTTCAGGGCTGCATATGGTCTTCCTTCCGAGGGAGTTGATTAAGCGACTCCGGATGAAATTGAAATCCTGTGATTTGACCTTTGTCTGGCCTGGGAGGACTGCAATTCGCATAACAATTTCCTTTTGTTCTTTGTTTGGAGTTATTAATCCAACATGAGCCTCGAATTAATCAGGGGTAGTGCGTTGTTACATTTCTAATTCACAGCTCCACTGCTTGTGTCTTTTTTAATTAAGGCCGAATGATAGCCGGCCTTAGCCCCTGATTGCAACACTTGCTAACCACACATTGAGGGATGAAGAGGCTAAATAGGCAGAATGAGATTACTTCAAGGTTTCACTTAATTGTTTTTTCCTTTAAGTAAAGAGCACTGAATGAACATTGTTAATGCCAGGCTGCGAGCATTTCTTTTCTATATGTGTTACGTGTGTGTGTGTGCAGGGGTGGGGGAGGCTGGGGCTGGTGCACCAAGGACTCAGAGCTCTAATGGCTCAAGGGTTTGTAAAACTGAAGCCTTTGGTTATTGATTTAAACCATTCCTCCCACCACCCCTGGGGGGTAGGGACAACAGAAGGAGGAATAGAGTTGGAGAGCATTAAACTTCAGTTAGATGCATGGATTTCCCTGTATTCTGAGTGAACCCATTGTTTATGTAGTTTTTCTTGCTGTTTGCAAATGGTTCAAAGGTATAAAAGGCAGGAAGATTGAAGGCTATCAGAGATGCTAAAGAAATGTGCTGACACACACAAAACTCTCCAAAGCCTGGAAGTGGCAATAATCATAATAAAATAAAGGCAAGACAGTTGTGTCGCAGCAGATTTTGCTCATGCTGAAGGATGTTTGGGTAATTTTCAAAAGCCATTTGTAAATTTGTATTGTGAGAGCCATTCAAGGCCACAAGGGCGCAGGTGCTATTCCAGGGGAATGGTGTAGATGATCTCAGATAGATCCTGGATAACACAGTCCGTGCCAGACACTCAGGATGCTAGAAAGCAAATCACACTTTGTGTCCAGCCTTGCAACGTTTATTTACACAAACAGCTCTGTTAACTTAAAAAAAAAAAAAAAAGAAAAAAAAAAAAGAAAAGGAATAACAGGATTCATATTGCAGGTTTATGCCCAGTGTTTTGACCTCCTATGGTGCAGTGCTTTGGATAGGATTGTTGTGGAGAAAAGGTTAATATTAGGCTCCCAAACCTTCAGATGCTGAACGTACGGAAATCCAATCTAATTCCATTTGTACCATGCACCTGCAATATCAGATAGAGCTCTGTAATTGCGGGGAACTAACTCTCACTGAGTTGTTTCATCCATCCAAGGAGCTGGAAGAGCTAATGTTTTCTGTGTAAAATGGCGAGCTGGTCTTAGTCATACCAGGCTGCAGATACAGAGCTGCTTTTCTGACACTGGCATGGCACGTACAGGGCAACAACACTGTTCCCACTTCTCTGAATTCTTGGAGGCTGTTCCACACAGGATTATCTAAGCATGCAATGATAAAACCTCTAGATAGATTAAGCAAAACTACGGTGTAAGCTCCAAAGGAGAAAAATGTGCCAGGTAAAAAGCTTACTTCGTGTTTAAAAATCTAAATTTTAAACTGGGTCTGCTTTTTCAGATGGGCCTGAAAGGAGCAGGCTATATTTAGCCTTCCATAGAAACGTATATAGTTTGTGGAAACAAAAAAA
>VZRH01004154.1:469426-491205 GCA_013397555.1 Urocynchramus pylzowi | reverse complement strand
AAAAAAAAAAAAAAAAAGCAAGCTAACACACAAATCTTTAGATCTGGCTTTCAGTTGGTGCAAAGAAGCACTAGTGACTTCTATGATCAGTAATGTCAACACGGGATTTACACTGAACTGGGTTCACAGGTTCAAAGCCATTTTCTGCACTTTCCTGCTCTTTTCTTAGGTGCTGCCTGATCCTGTGCCTATCCTGTCAGCATACTTCTGGTAGATTGCCAGCTCCCGTGCTGGGAGAAGTCAATGGGATAAGAAGATGCTCAGCATTAGTTGGAGTAGGGCTGCCTGACAAGCAGTTCAAGCACCTTACACATTATTTTGTTTTTCAGAAGCAGTTTTGATGCTGTTACATTAAATGACACCTTATTCTGCAGCTGAATCACACTTTGCATGGAGAGAATAGGATTAAGCACACAAGGATTTGACCATCTATTGCTTACTGTTTATTTCTGTTTAAAGACTGAATGCTTCACATTTGTCTACCTTGTTCTCTTTTTCCTAGAAATCCTTGCAGACCAGGGTGTGTTTGTTTACAGTAGACCCAATTCCAAAATTGAAATCTGTTTCCAGTGCTGTTCTGTGTCATAAATTTGCATCTTTTTTTTTCTTTTTTTTTTTTTTTTTTTTAATATTATTGTTTGAATGTTCACTGTTGTTGATTTAAAGGTGTTGCATTACACTTCTAAAGGCTCTCAGGATCAATATGTTTCTTATGTGAGTGTTTTGAATAATATCTGAAACCCCAAAGCCCAGTCTGCCCTGTGTCCTGTTTAAACCTCATGGCAGTGGTCATTCAAAGTGGTATATTTGGGGTACTTCTCAAATCTCCTTTTCCTCATTCTTGCACAGCATAATGTTCAACATTGCTGTATTCAGTGGCTCTCCTCAACAAACTTACAATGCCATTTAGTGTTTGAGGTCCTGAAAGAAGTTGTATAAACAGATGGCAGTGGAATTACAGTGGTTCTTGAAATGGTTAACCCTTGCTGTAAACTGTCTTGCAGGACCTTGCTAGAGCCATGTATCCTGTCAGTAGTTTTCAGTACTTGGCTTGCTCTGTGTAATATGACATTACTCAATCCTTCCAATTATTCTGTGAAGGGAATTAGGCTTCTTGCCATCCTCAGGAACCAAAAGACCAGGTCAGGGTACATGATAATGCTCTTCCATCCTTGTCCAAAGTGGGCATAGTTGCACTTCTTTGAGGGACAATCCTCGAAGATCTGTAGGTCATCAACATTTGCAGCTGCAGCGATCTACACTGATGCACCCCCAGATCAAATAAGGAGTGACTTTTGATGCTGCTGCTCTTCCTGATGGTTTTAGGCAATCTGTTGCTATTTATGAAATCTTTCTGTTGACATCAAAGCTGCCCTGAGCTCGATTTACTCCCCACGTCTGCAGCGACCAGCCAGCCTTGTGCAGCCCTACAGCCCATCTGCGGGCCGTGCCCGTCCCGCGCTGCACGCGGAGGTGCTGACATTCCTCCCCTTGGAATTGGGGAACCAGGCCGGCCCCAGCCTGCTCTGCTTCCCTGCTCCCCTCCTTGGGACATAAGGTAGAGATTAGGATTTAATGGTCCTTTGAGCTGCCCAGCGCTCCTCCCTTGGCGCTGTCTCCCCACGATCCCCCTGCCCGCGCCCTCCCTCTCTGCCATCAATGGGAGCCTTTGATGTCGCACAAGGGAAGACTGTTGGCTAACAGTCTGGAGCTGCCTCATTTGAGCCAACCACCACATGAAAACAAATGCGAGCCATCATATTTCATTAACTGGCTGCCCTCCGCTCAAGTGCCCTTTTTTGATGTCGGAGCGCATCCTGACAGAAATCAGGGAGATACGTGTGATTAAGGCCAGCAATAATAGTTAGTGCATTGTATTGTAAATTACCTTTCTGGGCCCTGCTACTTTATCAGCCCCACTGGCCTTGGCTTGGGTACATTTTTGACTACTCTGTATATACAGTGTATTAGCGCAATGGAGATCATTATGTGGCCTGTATTTGAGTCATTTTTATTTAAGATGCCAAACAATAAGCTGTTGATTGGGGGAACAAGAGGCGAACAATAATGTTCTGTGTCACATAATACACCACCATTTTCCAGCTTTGCTTTAGAAGGGCCCTCTTTATTGTTTTTGTATAAAAATGGTTCTTAGGAGGAGGAATATTTTGCTGAGGTATGTCATTATTTTGCAAATTTCTATTATCTCATCATGTTGTCTTCATTGTAAATTGCAGCTAATTAGGAACCTAGTTAGAGCCCCAGCTTTGAGGCTGGCTTTTTTGTGAAAAGAGCCCACCGATTACCGCACTACAAGAGAGGAAGGGAGAGAAAAAGGAGATTAATCTGGTTACCTAGGCGACACTCGCTTCCATCTGCGAGGAACAATACATTTTTGTTTCCTTGGCTCAGTTCAGATCTGTTTTGTTTAGGGGGGAAAAAAAGAGAGAGAGAGAGAGAGGCAGAGAGAGAGAGAAGGGGAAAGAGGGAGAGGGAGAGGAGGCAGCCCCACAACAATGCTGGACTCTGTCTGGCCTCGGCTTACCCATTTCCATCCCTCCTCAAGTTCGGGGTCTCAGGGGAGTGGGAAGATGAAAGAGATAAGCTCCAAAGTTGTCAAAGGTCATAACCTTGCCACACAAAGCCAGCAGTTTTACTTCTAAATCCCCTTCTCTGAAAAAGCACTTAATGAAATGATATACTGTGCTTCTCAACACCCTGTAGTCTTTATTAAGCAGCCAGGCCCCAGAGATGGTGAATTTCAGGAGTCGGTTTAAACTTCGGACTAAACAGTTGCTGCCTCTGAGCGTCTACTGTAGATGTGATGGGGATTTTCTTAGAGACACAGTTAACTTTTCTTCCACTTTTTTTCATTAGCACTGTTCTGGCTTCCTTGACACATGTTTTAGAGCTGCCTTCACACAAAAGGCACAGGTCTGTGAAGGCACAGCATTTTTTTTTTTTTTTTTTTTAATTTTAAGTTTCTTTTTGGTCACCATCACAAGGTCATGCCATAACAGGCAACAGTGACCTGTATCTTTCTTGCTGTGCATCAAGCTATTAAACCCTTGTGTGGCTTTGCATAGGGTAGACAATGCAGCCACATTATTTGCTTCTTGTTTTGGAGCAGCTTGCCAGAAAAAAGGACGGAGGTAATAACCAGAGCTGATAGAGCCTGGCTAAGAGCTCAGAAATGCTCACGAGGTCTTGAACTGAATTGGCTGAACCCACAGCCTTTTTGATAAGCACAATGCTTTCTCCAGGTGTTATGTCATCATGTATAATGTTTTACTATACAGTAGTGTTATGGATGATGACATAAAGTCACAAAAATATCAAAGTTACCAATTTTAGCTTGTCTGAGCTTTCCAAACCTGGAGTGTGCTGGTCAAATCAGAGCAAGTATCAGGTTAACAACCCTAAACCTCTTATTCTGCATTGCTCTGAAGTACTGTACTTATATTTTCTTTCTCTAAAGTAGATTCTACAAGCTGCTTCAGTGATGTGTTGCTCACTCTAACTGGAAATGATGGTCATCAAGTTACAAAATTACAAGGGTTAAGGAGGAAGGAATGAATGTAGGTACAACTGGTTTTTTTGGGTGGGGAATGTGAGACATCTTGGAAGTGAAGTCATAGTTGAATTTCCAGTTCTGCTGCGTGCTTTCTGTTGGATCTTGGCCAATTAACTTGGCCTATTTCTGCCTCGGACCTTGACCTACATAGAGCAGCAAAGCTCTATTTCTCCACCACGGAGAATAACTTGTCTTAATTAATTAATTAGTTTTTTAGGAAGAGTTTGAGGTGCAGGGCTCTGGGTATATGCAGGACACTTAATCCTTACCTGTTCTGCTTCAGTGCCTCATTGGGTACACCTGAGCAAGCTCTTCTGAGAAGAACTCTCAAGTGAGAATTAAATCAAACATACTAGACTTTGTTAAGATTGGAGGGACTTGCTGAGATGTTTTGCAGATGTGTGGACGGAGCAGTTGTCACCTCACAGACAATTTGCCCAGTTTTCCAAGCTCTGAGGAGAATGTTCGCAGTAATTCTGCAATGCCATAAAATGAGGTGAGGGAGGAAAAATGGATCTATGTTATCTGTGTGCAAAAAAGAGAAGGACATTACCCTTCAGTACAAAATTGGCACTGTGTGAGGGAAAGATATGGAGAGTGAGGTATCAATCAGAGACTCTCAGCAGTATAAAGAAAGGAAGAGGAATATTTTGCAAGTTTTTTAAATGGCAATTTTCTATTTTAGTGGCAATGTTGATTCTGAAGAAACCAGAAATTTTGAATGCTCCAAAATTGTAAGGGGGAGAGGGATAGAAATCTTCACCCATTATTAGAAAGAACCAGAATTACTCCACATAACAAGTTAAAAATGTTACTTTGAACTACATTATAATTTGAGGACACTCTGGAGTTAGCCTTCCTGTTCTTAAAGATGGGTGGAGAGTGGGAATTTAATAACTTTTATTGGCCTACATTGTTCTTGCATTTTGTGGAAAAGTGATGGAGTGTGGACAAATAATGGGGCCCATCACTTGTTAAACACACATCATAACATAAATAAAGTCATGTTACTCCTCCTGGGGTGTGCTATATATATATGCATTTGGTCACCAAACAGCATTATCTCCAGTTAAGAATTATCAAGGAAAGAAAAAAAGGAAGACCAGGATTCAAGAATCATAAAAAGCATTTTAGAAAACATTTCCAGGGTGACCAAGAGCTCTACTGAATGCTGAAGCTACAGAGCTGGAAGAATATTCACAGAGAATTGTTAAAGTCTCATGAAAGATCAATGTCTGCTTCAGCCCCAGCATAAAGGGTGGAGCATTTATTGTCAGTTCTGTCATTCATTGTCATTACAACAATGTGTTGGTATGCACTTCTAAAGACACATTTAGATCTGTTTTGTACTTTTGAAGAGGAGGAGATCTGCTATCCCAGGGAAAACCCCTCTGATGTCCTGTCACTGCTGCCATGACCTGCAATAATGTATAAATGCCTAGATCAACCTGATTTACAGCAAAGATTTCTTAATGCCTTTGCCAACTGGTTTTTTTTTTTGAGATGGTGAAGGTGAGATGCTGTGCAGTGCAGCCTTGCAGCCTCAGGAACTGTGGCTCCAGTGGATGCTGCCCCCCTAACAGCAGCCTGGAGCATGGGATGGGGACAGGTTTCCAGAGAGTGAGCTTCAGGACCTTTCTCCTGGAGATTCTAATCCTTCCCTGGAAGGCCTTTCCATCTTCATTGCTGATCAGTGGAAAGTCTGCTTGGCTCCATCAAATCTGACAAAACAAAAGCCAGAGGGGAATATTTCTTCAGCCTCACATCCCAACTTTTGTGTTGCGTTTTGCAGCAATGCAGAGTGTCATCTTGTTAGTCTGAAAGCTCCTCAAAGGGTTTCTGTTCAGCCAGTCCCTTATCAGAGCCAGTTAAAGAAATTTAGCTCTTAAATTCTGTTTCTTTTGAAACTCTTTTTTCTCTGTTCTGTAATGGTTTCCCTGTGTTTCCAGTCCATTACGGTCAGTTCTTTTTGGGATGTCAGATTGCATAAAAGTTGCTATAAACATTCAAGCAGAGCTTGAAGCAACCCCTGAATGAATTTTATCTTTGCAGACCTGCTCCTGTACCAAAATAATTTCTGAATAATCATTGGAAATATGAAGATATGTGTTTATTCTAAGAATTGGTAATTATTTTTCATATAGGGCTTTGAGGAGGTGGGAAGAACTTGAAGGAACAAGTTACGGTAATTCATGTTTCTTGGTCTGGCACTTTAAACAATTTTACCTTCTCTTTCACCTTAATGAGAAATTTCCCTGGGAGAATGGGATGCATGGCAAATGTTTGCCACATAAGCAACCCTCAAATAGCCACTAGCAGTGGGGAGTTTGGCCATTTAAACCACACTTAGAGTCAGAATTTACGTTGGAACGAACCCTCTGAAAACTATCTGGTTCACCCATTCACTCAAAGGAGGTCCAGCTGAAAGTTAATTCAGGTCATTCAGGATCTTGTTCCATTTCTAAGCACCTGGTCCACTGCTGCATCACCCTCACTCCCACTACTTTTTTTCTAGATATTTATCATTATTTCCTTTATTGTAATTGCACTGCTGAACAGCCTAGGCTGGATTTCAGTCACATTTCAGTCACATTTCAGGACTATGTCAGACGTATCTGTTTGATTGAGAGAATTTACCTGGTACAGGATTGAACATTAGTGCATTTTTCGGCAAACATGGGAGATGCACATTGTGGCTGGATCCCCTGAGATGACAAACTTATTGGTGCATGATGGCTATCAGAGAACATGGTGCTCATGAGTGACCTCCTCTCACCAGTACAGCTCTCTGGCTTCTGGCCATGGAGAAGAAATGAGAAGGAAAAGAGACAGAAAATCCTCCTGTTCCTTAGGAAGCATGTCCAGTCTAAAGCACCAGTGTTCAACATACAAATATACAAATGAGCTGCAGATCTACTTTTGCTTTATCCCTTTGTGGGCCACACCACATCAATGGCTTGACTGGGGGCAATTGAAAGGACTTGAAAGCAAACAGTTTCTGACCACTTTTACTTCTTCCTTGCTTTATTTTTATCCATGGTTACCCAGTCCCAAAATGAGAGGACTTTTGTGTGTCATTTGTATTTTCTCTGTGAGCAGGGAGCTATGTTTAGATTCTCATGACTGAATAAATTTTTACAGATAAGAGCTTTCCTTAAGACAGGCCCTATCATGTGGGCATTCCATGAGACCGTTTCTCCATTCTACTTTATCCTCTTTCTGCTCCTTCAAAAGTCAAAAAGACCAGTAGAAACAGATTTTGAGGAAATATCCATGGTTTAAAGGCTTTCCAAGGTTAATATGGAGCCAGCAGAATAACTGTGCCTTCCTCTGCAAATGGAACTGTCCCCTTTTACCTCTTGAGAGAAGCTGACAGATACACCCTCTATTTCTTAAAAAACACATAGGCTGGGGATCTTTGAAGAGGACTTCAGTCCTGTGCACAGGGATTTTGATGGCTGCTTTGTTAAATGCTTCGGTTCAACAGTCCAGAGAGTAAAACAGATGTGTTGCCAGCAAGTACAATTTAAAAATAATAAATCCCAAACTGCAAGCTTGGCATAATAGTCTTGGTATTATAAAATAATCATTCCTGTATCTTTTTTTCTTTGACTTTTTGTTTCTGGACTTCTTCAGTGCATTCAGCTGAGCATTAACATTAAATCTCAACTTTTTAAAAGTGAATCCCAACATGATCTAATGTGATCACTTGATTGAAGGAGTTGCAGCTTTGAGAGAAGTACAGACTGGAAGATTTGTGAGTAATGAAGGCTAATAGAAGATTCTGAAAGTCAGTTCAATTTGGATCAACTCCTGCAATCTTGGCTATGTGTAGGTCAATAGTTCAGAGGTCTGGAGTACAAGTTAATGTCGTTATTACTGAAAACACCCCTTTAGACAACAAAAGGGAAGTGCAAAATTAACAAGAAAAGGATGTTAAACACAGGTGTTTGAAGTGTGTACAGCATTTATCAGGAACTCAATTTGAAACAATTTATATATGCATTTATTTGTAATTGAGCCATTTAAAAATGCAAAGTTGATTGGCTGCCTTTCAGAAAGAAAGGTATTTTCTTTGCTAGTGCCCCCTATGGACCTGCCTAGGGGGCACTAGTAAAGAAAATTTACACTTTCAACTAGTAAACAGCACGTTGTTTGCTCTTTCTTCGGGCTTTCACTCTGGAACTTCTCATCACATTAATGAGCAGTAGTTTAAAAAATAAATAGATTGAGGGCAATTGAAAGACTGATGGTTTTTCATGCTTTGAAAAATGTGGCATTGTAAGTCAGATTGCAACAGAAGAAGACAAGGAAATGAAGATTTCTCAAGAAGTTTTCCTTCTCAGCTGTGCTTGTACATGGTGTTACAGTGAATTTCCTTAAACTAGGCTGATTGCAGACATTGGATTGACTGAAAGCTTTTATAATTTAGTGTAAAAGTCAAGTACACTGTGCACTATTCTCCACACTTTCTCAACTCTTTCTGCCATCTCATGTATATTCTGGCCTTTAAGGACATCCTTTCTATAGATAGTGCTTTGTCGTATGTAAATGTTTCAGCAGCTAGATGAAGTCTTTGGCCAGCAAGTCAATAAAACTTGCTGTGAATCTGCACATTTTCTATTGCATTCAACTTTTATGCTTCCAGAGTGAAGATGATTAACTTTTAAAAAGTTTGGAGAACTTGACTTTAAACATTGTTGACAGTTTCAGGAATCATTGGGCAGCCTGACATAATGTTATTCATGATGAGAGTGCTGTCAACACAGATCAGGAGTGATACCAGAGAGAAATGTAAGGCAATATTTTCCTTATAAGTTGTGGGGATTTAGCTGTGTGACTTCTATTAATAATGGACGTTTTGCAGTTAATTCCACAAGCATCATCTCCCTTCCCAAAAAAAAAAAAAAAAATGCTGAAAACATGCCCTGTAGTGTAGCTTGAATTAAATGTTATGTTGGTTGTTGTTTGGACATTGAAGATCATCTCATCTGAGCAGTCACTCTGCTTCCAGTTTCCTCCAGGTGCTGCCGAAGAGCAAGCAGGGAATTAGTTGTGGTTTAACCCCAGCTGGCAACTAATCACTGGGCAGGCTCCCTTTCCCTTTCCAGTGGGGTTGGGAAGGGTAAAAGTGAGAAAACTCATGAGTTAAGAACAGTTTAATAATTGAATTAAAGTGAAAGAATCAATTGCTGTAATGGAAAGGAAAGTAACAGAAAGAGATAGCAATAAACCCCAAGAAAAACAAGAGATGCAAATAAAATTCAATTGCTCACAACAGCCCTGTGATGCCTGGTATGTTCCTGAGCCATTGGCCACCTTTCCTCCAGAGTCCTGGCTGTGTCCTCTCCCAGCTCTTGTGCACCTCCAGCCCCCTCCCAGGCAGGGCAGGGTGAGGAACTGACAAGTCCTTGACTTAGGGTAAACACTGCTTAGCAAGAACTAAAACTTCAGTGTGCTATCAATGCTGCTCTCACCCTAAATCCGAAACACAGCACTAACCACTGGGAAGAGAATTAGCTCTATCCCAACCAAATCCAGGAGAGAACTGCTGTGGTGGATGGAGGGAGGATTCTGTGATTTGTGATCTCTGTCACATTCTGTGCATTTAAGGATCAGCAGCTGCACCTGTCTTCCAACAAAGGTACTGACTTTGGGCAGATCTGACCTCAGCAGGACTGGTCCAGCAGGATTCTGTTTCCATGCTGCAATTGCACAGCGATGCCTCTAGTCCCATTTGACAGAATTTCCAAGTGAGTTTCTGTTTGGACCTTTCCTTTCCTGGGGTATATTCTTGCTAAGTTTCCAGCATATTGAATTGTAGCTTGCTTCAGATGATGCAGATGATATTGATAACTGGCCTGGAAAAGTCAACATGAACAAAATGATGAGATGATCTACTCTGCAATCATTTTCTTTCTCTTTTGCTCTCCAACTAACCGCTCTCTAAGATTCTGCAATGCTTGGGACATTAGGCAAAGGAGAGGACATTTTGTATGAGAAGTACCTCTGTGCTGTCGTTCCTTGTTTTGTGTGTGGGTCAGGGAGGGAGTGGCAGGCTGCTGGAAAGGATCAGTCTCAGTAATAAGGGCAATCCACAGTAAAATGTCAGCATTTTCTTTTAAATTATTTACTTCTACTCCTCTTTAGAGCCTACAGAAATGTAGGGACTTTGGGAACTTCTTTCTCCAGCAGCAGTGTGGAAGAAACAAGGAAATGAAACCAGTTTAAAAATATTTTGTGAATGCCATTAGTATGCACCTGAGTTAATGTATTTCCATGACAGAAACAGCCATGCCATAAAACCATGGTTGTACCACTAGAGAGTACACTTGTTTGGCTGCACATAGCAGTGGTGAATAAAGCCATAGGTGTTGGCTCCAAACCCAGCCCAGCAAGGAGGTCCAGGTCCTCATGCTCATTGTCTTCCAACGTAAACATTTATTTTTAGGATGAGATTGTATCTCTGTGTTTGTAAAGTGTGCATTATTTTGTTATCACTAATGTAATATAAATAGTAATAATGGCATCTTCGGATTTTTTAGGGACGCTAAGTGTTTTCTGTCTTACCGTATCCATAATTATTTTTCCTTTCCCATACATGTTTTTTTTCATTATATTTTGATGAAATTTGGAGAGGGGGAGAATAGAGGAAGCAGAATGTAGCAAACCATCAAAATCTGTGCTGAAAATGTTTGCATGCTTCTCCTGAAAGGTCTTGCATCTCATTTTTAACCCACAGCTTCAATCCACTCTTGTTTCTGGTTGCCTTTAAAGTATTTCCAGTCATTGTATACTTATAAAATAATTAGCATACTTCAGAAACTACTATTTTTGTAAAGCCAAGGTTTCTATGGTATGAATTTTTCCCAGCTGTGCTAAAACATTCTTGAAATTAACATTAGCTTGATGAGATTTATAGGGGACTTGGTAAACAGGAGCAGCCTTTGTGCTGCTGTAGCTGAAGTTACCTCAGCACTTCCCAGTGCAACCTGAGTTTTCAGGTGATTGCTTTGGCTGTCCCCACATCTGTTGCAGTGAAGTTTATTGTACATAACTTCAGGGTTTTGCTACCCTATCAGATTCAAACTTAGGATATTTGAATTATTTTCTCCTTGAACGTTTGTTGTTTTTGGTTTTTTTTTTCCTTGATACCACTATGCAGACTTCCTTTCTTTTAAAGCAATTTATTACACTCCCTGGCTATTCCTGATGTCAGTTACCTTTGTTTTTATATGCACATCTCTTAAATATTTCATCCAGGCTTGATCTTGCAATGCCCAGAGTACTTCCACGATTAAATATGAGTGAGTGCTTTGTAGGATCTTCCATGGGAGTGCTGAGGCAGGAGCAGAGCCAGGGTGAGCCCCTGGCTGAGGACTGCCACTCCGTGCTCCTGACAGCCAGAGACTCACCTCCTGCTGGGGCTTAACCTCACTTCACTGCAGAGTGGAGATGGGAACATTTGTGTCCCTTTCTGCAATTTGCTTTGGTTAATCAACTTCTTCTTATAGAGAAGTGCATATTGGACTTTGTTTATGGGTGCTTATAAGCATGCAAAATATTTATTTATTCCAATTTGATGGAGTGATAGTCCCAGCTTGACTGCAGATGTACTATAAAATGACTGAAAATCCCCTTTTTAATGCATCAGACACTGTAATGTGCAATCCATGTCTCATCCTTTAAACTCTTACAGTGCTAAAACTTGGAATCACTGCAGAATGCCAGGTAAACCTCATCTTTTTATGTAAGAGTTTAAGACAGTTATACATCTTTATGCTGATTATAAACAGTTCTAGTCTCTGTGGCAAATGTTTTAATTTATAAAACTTCTGAGACAAACTTGGAGTGTTTTAAAAAATGCAAATACAAAGAAACTTGGTGTTCATCAAATACTTCTCCCCAGGGTAAGGTTGGATAACCACTGATTCTTAAAAAAAAAGAAGTGTGGCTTCCAAGCCTGAACTGTGTCATGGGATCAGCCACAGGGGCACACTATCACAAGGTCTGAAAGCAGCCTAAATCTGGCATTGCCAGGTGTCTTTGGGGTTCTAACACATGCTCAGCCCTATTCTGACATGGCACACGGCGCTGGTGTTCCTGTGGAACTTTGCCATCTCCTGTCTGTGAGCTTCTCCTCTCTGTGGCTCTCTGTCTCTGATAAAAGTGATAAAAGGGCTGAGGATCCTGGCCAGAGGAGGATTTTTTCACACAGCTCTTGAGGGCGAGGTCCCAGCCACCCCAGCAACTATGAGTGTCACAAGCAGAGGAACTGACTTTGAATTTCCCTTTTATGTTTTTATGTTGGAGGAGAGCTGGGATTCTGATTCCTTGAAGCAGCTCATGCATTTCTTCTGAGTACTTTGTTGTGGCCTGTTCAGCTGATCTCAGTTTTCCTGGCTGCATGAGAAAATAGTATGATGTAGTCTGATTGCATGAAGGCCCAGGGCTATGGTGTTTAGTTTGTTATATTGCTTCTCATAATATGGTCTCACTCCTGTCTTGATGAACGAACTGCCAAAAGAGCCTTAAGTGTCGGGAGACATTCTCAAATTTCATGTATCTGGTTTTAATCCTATTAGTTAGCAGCAAACTAAAATTTCTGACTTTATTTTGGTCAGTGTCCAGGGGATAAAAAGAATGATTCTTCCACCTACAACATACATGGCAAAGTTTGTGTTTCTGTAGGGTTTCTTTCCCTCTGGCTGAACACTGGCACAGTATGTGAATTAATTCTTTAGCTTTGGATGGGATTTTTGGGTCTGGGTGATGATGTGATCTTTGCAGGCAATTCTGGGTGATTAATCCACGTGCAATTACTGCACTCAAACTGGATGCATCTTCCCGAGAGACTGAAAGACAATCTGAAAAAAATCTGCTTATATTAATTCCAGGTGACCGTGAGGGTCTTTGTAATAAATACAAGCTACAATGCATTAAGTACTAAGGGCTTCCTGTTGTTGACTATACCCTGCTCAGCACTTGTTTCCTTTCTGCTGCCATCCTAATTACCAAATTTATGCAGATATTTACTGAAGTTTATTCAGGTATATGGAGCACTGAGGTGGGAAAGTTTATATTATGGAGTGACTTGCTTAGTGTCTCTTGCTGAGGACTTGGTGACATAGATTCCTTGTTCCATATGTATTCATTTCCTTTATGCTTTTAGCACAACTTGTATTGAGCTACTAATTCAATAGACATTAATGGTTTTAATCTGGCTATGAAAAGCACACACATGAGGCAAGTCTTATTCTTCAGTTCATATTGGTGTACATGAAAGATAACCCCCACAGGGGTTCTGTCTACAAGCACTAGGGACTTTTCAGAGGAAAATGTACTGACAGATCTCAGGTCAATACCATAATCATCCCTCACAGAGACTGATTCCAGACATACCGTAGGTAATGGATATATTTTTGTTCTGTTGGGATTTATGTCACTTTGTGGTCCAATTTTTCTAGACATTTTGTCCATCAAAGTAGGAGCATCTACACAGTGCAATAAAACAACAGCTTGTCTCCTTGGATCTAAAAAATAAAAAACCAAAAATACTTTCTGATCATTCAGGCTTTTCCAGATCTGGAGCACTGCAAAAAATTTATTGCAGTAGTGTTCATTGGCAAAAGTTGGCTGCTCGTGGCTTCCTGGAGTCTCCAAATAAGCAGCTGGCAAAAGGTGATGGTTTTACCTGGCTCCTTTCTGGAGTCTTCCCCTCCTTCCTCTGTACCACCTGTGGATGGCACATTGCTACAGAGTAGCTGTAGAAATCTAATAGTGTGACACAAAAAAAGAAAAAAAGGCAAACTGCTGGCATGAAAAGAAACTGCTCAGTGTCAGGCCTGAAGCAAAAGATCTTGGGTGGCCTCCATGCCTCTGAATGTAGTATAGGGGATCTCTGGGAAAAGTCAGTCTTCTGTCTGGCAGGAGAATGGCAGAGCAATCTCTATGTATTTATGAGGCTGGGTAAAATAAGAGAATGAAAATTTGATGGATTTGAAAATGAAAATTTGATAAATTCAGTCACTCACAGCTCAAATTCCCGTCTTGTCCTTCCTTGCTACCAACACGTCCCATGGTTTCCTTTATCCTCTTTCCTTCTGCATTTCCGTTTTGATTTCTTCAAGCATCCCTCTCTGCATGTCAAGTCTTCTTCCTCTTTCCCGGGTCCTTTCTTTCTCCCTTATTTTCTCTGAGGAACATACATTTTGTTGCTATTCTTATCCAGCCAGCAGGAAGACCTGCTTCCAGCACTGGAAGTTCCTCTGGCTCAGGGGTCCCTGGGTCTGGCCCACGGAGGTATCCAGAAGAAACCCTTGGTATGACATACTAGGATGAAGTTGTCATGATGGCTGTTCCGAACACTGGCTGATTTGACAGTGTTTGCTTTCCCTGCAGTTTTGGTTCAAAAGAAAACCAGTGTGTCTGGGGAGTAAAGCTGCAATTTGCTCCTAAAAAACCCCATAATTTTATAAAAACATAGTGAAATAGTTAGCCGTCACAGAAGATAACCTGTTAGTGATCTGTGATAATTTTCTGAGGCTCTTAAACTTCCATGTGATTTGTAAAAAAATCTTCACTTGTTAAATCAGAACTTTTAGGCAAGGGAAATGTATTTTTGATGGCAAATATTCCCTGTTAATAGCCAGATATCCAAGTAAAATATAAAAATGTGATTTATTGTAAATGAGGCAAATACTACTTGTGAAATAGTCTTCCTCTGCTTCAAAGAAATAACATTAATGCTTGTACAGGCTAATGAATTGAGCTCCAGGAACTGAAATTCTCTGTCCATTCACAGAGCTGTTATACCACACTCAGCAGCAAAGTTCAGCTACACTATATTACAGAAATGCCCTGAATTTATGATGGATTTCTGATATCCTTACATAGGTAGCTCTCAGTATGATTCATTTCTTGGCCCATTTAGTTCCTTGGACAAAATCAGGCTTGTCAGGCCCAATCCTGAATATATTTTGCTGAATGTTGCAAACAAGCAACTGTCCTTATGAAATCACTGCTCAGAATAGTGATGTATTGCTTTGATATGTTTCCCTGATCTAGGAGTGTTCTTAGCCAAGCTTTCTCCCAGTCTTGTCCCTTGTGCAAGACAGGTTCAAGAAAAGAGCAAGAGCTGCAGCTGAATGCTGCGTCACATCTTAATTTCTAGTACAAGCCATGTTCCTTTTTCTCAGTTCTGAAAAAAAATATTTGAATCATTTGAGCAGGGGGAATATCTAATTAATGTAATATCAATAGATAATATGAATACTTAAATGGTGCCAACTGCAAATTCCTACCTCTTTTGATGTGTTACTTAGGCATAATTTCATTTCAGCTGGAAAAAAAAAAAGGAAAGGGTCAAATTTTGCCCTTACAGGCAAATCCAAAGGCAACATTTACATCTAAATATACAATTAGGTCATAACAAATCACAGGATCAGTCAGTGAGCTGCCTGATCTTTTCTGCCTGGCAATCAAAGGGCAGATTCTGATACCATTCTGGTAAGTAGCCAAATTGGTTCCATCTACATGAACAGATTCACATCTGTTCACATCTACAGGAACTTTAATGTGAAGGAACTTCTTAACTCATGTTTCGTACAAGCATGAAAGCCTGTGGCTCCCTTCTAACTTGAGTTCTCAGATCTGAGCATTGAAAAAGTGCTTGAGTTCTGGCAGCCCACAGAGCTTCACGTGGATATAAAAACTAGCTGAGACTGTAGCCCTCAGCAGTAACACCTTACATTGTAATAATAATAATAATAATAATAATAATAATAATAATAATAATAATAATAATAATAATAATAATAATAATTTTAAAAAAGTAAAATATTTATCCCCCAAATTCCCACTGTTATCTTGAACAGCTCCTGATTTCAGCTGCACTTCCAGAGGTTTTCCAGAATTCTGTTGATTCTTCTGTTAGTTGCTAATTCTCCAGCTGTTGACATGTCTAGTACCCATTCAAACCAGAACCTAACAGTACATTTTAAATACTTTTTAATTGCTCTTTTGTGCGACTCTGACACGGAACTCCAATGAGGGCAATCAGAAAACCAGGGGCTTCTTATCCTCATAAACCTCCCGGAGTGCCAGCTACTACTCTACCATGTATTGCTTTAAACTTTACAATGTTTTATAATCTGTTCAGCTGCATGGTCTCCTGTGATCTTAAAACATTAAATATTTACGTTAAAAAATCTAATGCACATCACAGGAGTAAGGGAGGCATGTTAAATCCTCATGGAACGAATTGCATGAAGCGGTTGGGAAACCTTGGAGAGTGTAATAATCACCAAGACTCTCCTCCTGCCTTTTCTCTGGGACCATGTGGATTGTCCTGGCTAGAGTGCTCTGCATGCAGAGCAGGTACAAAATATTAGCTATGTAAAGAGTTACCTGCTGTGTGAATGAACTTGGCCTGTGCTGCTAGGATGCACAGGAATTTAGCTGGAAATCAGGATGTCTTGCCTGCCCTACTGAGGGCACAGGGACTGCTTCACCTGAGTAACACTGCCACTTTTTCTAATTAAAAAGGTCAACTTCTGGAGCATAACATTTATTAAAATAGGCAAATATTGCTACAAAGTGAGTGCTCTAAAGAGTAGCAAAAATATATGCCATCCTCAATTTCCTACCTTTTCTTTCCCCATGCAATCCATTACATGATATTGCACATTGGCTGGTATTTCCACCTTGTTATAGTATTAACCATCTCTCTGGTTGAGATCAACTTCATGCTTTTCAAATGTGGGGCTCTTCATCTGCTACACTTTATATCTATTGTGCATTGGCCGCTGACCTGCCATCAATCAGCTCAAATGCCTCAGTGCCCTTTCCATCCATTTTTGTTTTCTCTGTGTGCTGAGAATGAGATTTAAAGCAATGTGCCAGTGATTAAACAATTACTCTGTCCTGTCTCTTTCATATCAACAATTTGAAAGAGAAAAAAGCCAGCTATTCTTTTGTGTGTTTGACTGTAGCCTCGAGGTTTGAATCTAGTCTATGACAAAGTGGTGTCTGCTTAAAAAATAATAATAATAATAATACTGTAACACATGTGGCCTTTTCAATTCTATTTGAGGACCTTTAGCCATCCTAAAACAAAGAGAGCAATTTAATCCAGACTTTGATAATGTCATTTTTGGTCACCTGTTAATTAATAAACATGAAAAGCCTGAAATTGGAGAGATCTTCTGAGCTAATAATGGCAGCAATGTGAACTCATTTTCAAAGACAATTTTAAGGATATTTGAAGGTGAGCTTTACTGTTTAGGAAAAGGGATGGGATGACCAGCTACCAATTAACAGTCACTCAGTTGCATTTGGGCTAAGACTGCAGAACACTAGTATTGTATGCTCTTCATGTTAGCAGCTGTTTTATGCTCTATCAGGACTAAATGGCAGGGGAAGTTTGTAACTGAGTTGAGGGAAGCACAGGGTAGCTGACTTCCCTACCAAGCTGGAAGGAGGATTGGCTGGCAGCCTGAGACATGTCTGGTGCATGTCTTCTCTTTGTCTCCACAGACCTCACTGAAGGGTACTGCTTCTCCATCTGCTCACTGTGGAGGCAAAGGCATAGTCCCTGCTACTGGAGCTCATATCAGGACACATTCTGCCCTTTTGGATGCTGTTAAAGTCATCATTCCAAGTGGATGAGAGTCCACGGAGACTGCACGTTGTTTATAAGGCTCCAGGGCTTTCGTTTTGTTTCTGGTTTTTGTGGACTCCACAGCAGCTCTGCTTCTTGACAAGACCTGTTCCCAGACTGCCCCTTTGCAGGAGCTCATAAAATAAGGGAGGGAGGACACAAGGAAAAGCAGGATGGCTGTGATACTGGAAATGACTTCCCCTTGCTTTTCCATTTCTCTCGTGGGTAAACATGACATTACACATGCAATGTGTAACCTGCAGCCAGGGCTTAGGTCCTGGTATTTTGACAAATATAAGTTTGGTCTAGGTTCCTGCTTTGAGCTAAAACACACAAAGGAGCTGCAATGCAACTAGGAAAAGTAGAAGTGCTGTTTCAGTTTACAAACTTCTGAAGAAAGGATGTTCAATAGCATTAATTGGAATATCAAGTGCTGATTATGATTATCAGGGTAGCTTGTCTCTTAACAATGGCAGTACTGTAACTGTGAGGCTTGTTCTTTTCCTGTTACTGGTAATCAGTGTTTTGTCATGTGGCATAAAAGATGGCACTTTAGTTGTGAATATCTTGCAAAACTCGGCAAAAAAGTATTTTCAGCCAGTTTTTAAATGCTTCAAAATTCTCTTCATTCCTGTCACTGAATTCTTCAAATTACATAACAGAAAATCAATCAAAGTCCATCTCATTGGACAAGTGGTAACTGAAGTGTGATCTTTGTATCACAATGCTCTCCTTTTGAACTGGAATGGGAAGAGCCAGTGCCTTTTGCTGTCATGACCTGAAGAGGATCAATTCCATCCACTATTAGGGAAGCAGATGAAGAGGTCCTGAACACACAACCAGCAAAATACATGTTGCCAGTCTTTCATCTCTGCAAAACAGATACGTTGAATTTGAGTCCACCTGTTGACCAAAGCTGTGAGGTTTGCACACGGGCAAGGTACCTGCCTTGTGTCAAAGCTGATCACCTTCAGTGGGCCATCAGTGACTCACCAACCCTCTGTAAAATGTGGGATATGTAAGGCTTTGTTTGTAAAATAAGCAGGAATGTTCTCTGGTGACTGTATTTGCCAGTTGGTTTAAAAGTAAAATACCTTTATAATTCATTATATTAGACTAGATGTCCAGTCCTTAAGGAGATTTAAAACTGCACCTATCTTTGGGGCCCCCAAAATAAGAAGGATGTAGGTAGGCTGGAGCAAGTCCAGAGAAGAGCAGCTAAGCTGGTCACAGGACTGAGAGCACCTCTCCAAGAAGACAGGCTGACAGAGTTGGGGTTGTTCAGCTTGGCAATGGAAGGCTCCAGGAAGACCCTTAAGGGGCTACAAGAAATCAAGAGAGGGACTTTTGCAAGGACAAGACGAATGGCTTCACACTGACAGACAGTGGGTTTGGATTGGATATTGGGAAGAAATTCTTCCCTATGAGGATGGTGAGGCTCTGGCAGAGGTTGCCCAGAGAAGCTGTGGCTGTGCCCCATCCCTGGAAATGTTCAAGACCAGGCTGGATGGTGCTCTTAGCAACCCAGGGTAGTGCAAGGTGTCCCTTCCCAGGGCAAGGTGTTTGGAATTACATGATGTTCAATGCCACCTACAACCCAAAGGAGTTTGTTCTAAGATTCTGTTCTATGATTCTATGATTTAAATTCCTGAATTCTACTAATTTTGGTGGAAGTTAGCACCTAACAGAGTATTAGCATGGGCTGCTAAGTGACTATGGTGTTGATACTTAAATACTACCTGTACTAACAGGTTTCATTTGAAATGGGAGGTTGTTCTCTGCCTGGGAAGAATGAAAAATAACAGCTGAGGAAACTCAAAGGATGTGCATCATCCATTCCCACCAAAAAACGAGGGTGTCTTGTGTCCCACAGCCTTGAGTTGAAAGTGCTTCCCAGATACTCAGGAGTGCGATTTGGCTGAGCCACTGATGGAATATAGAGGTGAAGATATTGTGGTACTGAATGAAAAGGCATGATGAACTGAAGGGAAATGCCATATCAACTGGAAGCAGCAGGAACAATTTAAACCCTAGATTTTTCCCAAGAGTGTATCTCCTGGTACTACCTGCATTCCCACTGGTGAATTGGCAAGAACATATCCCAGAGTAATCCATTTGCAAGCATCTTTTCTGAAGTAAAAAAAAAGAGCAGTTAATGCATATGCAGAAAGGAAAATATTCTTATCTCATTAACAGACTTTCTTTAAGCTTGCTAAGATTAGAATACTTAGTTATTTCAAATTGGTAAAACATGCATTCATTATAAACATGATTATAATGATAACTTTGTAGATAATAATCAATTATTTAAACATGAATTATTTCCCTACATTAGAGTTATGTTTTCAGCTATAATCACCTCGGGTGCTCAATTCCTCCCTCCTTTACAGCACCTCTGGCTGCATGTGGAACATTAACTATTTGCTTCCAGACATAGGCCAGGAGAGTGCCAGATACAGAACCAAAATTTACTGTGTTGTTCTGACAAACAAGTTAAACATGTGCCTCCTTTGGACTTTCTTAGGTGGGAAAAAAATTCCATGCAGATGGCCATCTTAACTCACCGTTTTTCCCACTTTCATTTTTATGAAAAAGCTTGCAGAAATGCACCAGGAGCAATGCTCATAGGATTAATAAATAAAAAACTGATGTCCTGGCTGTTTGGAAGCACATGCAGTCATCCATTTTTAATAAGAATTCTGGGACGATTAGCACCCTGCAACAAGAGCTTCATTTACAGTATTGCCAGGCTTAGTGGCACAATCAACTCTACTGGTTGGAATATGCTCCTTAACTCCAGATGAGGATTTAACCGAGTTCTTTGCTTCTCCTTGTGGTGTGGAGAAAATCCACCTTGAAATATTAGCTCTCTTGAGCACGTGTAACATGCTAAACATTTGTAAGGTAGACTATTCACAACATTTATGTGCAGCCAGTGGAATTTAATCTCTTTTATTTCTTGCTTCAAGTCTTGTCAGTTGTTTCCCCCCATTCTTTAGTAGTCTCTTTAATATGGTTTGCACATACTTAATATATTCCCTCTGAGGTTCTCAGCACACTTTCAAGAGCTACTTTTGCTCTGCTATGACTCTGCAGCCTATCTAGAATGTAATAGCACTATAATATACCTTTTTTTATAGATATATAAACTGAAACATTGAGAAGTTAAATGATTTGCTGGTGGTTATGTTCAGAGTCAATGATAGGAAGGAAAGAATTCATAGAACTGGACTATCAATATCCTGCTTTAACCTCCAGACACAGTGGTGCAATCCATCTCACCTAACTTCAGCTGCCTTTAAAGCAGATGCTGTGGCAAAATGAGTTACCTCTTCTTTCTTTCTGGTCAAAGCAGAGATGCGACTCACTAAATCCTTTAGTGGTTATTTAGGAGGTGTCAAATTAATTCTGTCCTGTGAGATCCCACTTCTCTCTGCTAACTATGAATGGAGTGTAGATCTGATATTAACAGCTATGCCGAAGATGTGTGATATTAGGTGAGACAGATCCCATCCAAGCTTCCCTTCCCATAAATTTTAATTCTGAGTGCTAAGTGGCTCTTTATCAAGGTTTCAAGAAGAATACTTTGGCAATGAGATTAATTAAATACTTGAAGGGAAAACTTGGCTGCTACCATTTTTAGCCCAGGAAGAAAGGGTTTATTGTCACAGAGAACTGAGATGTGTATGGAGAGAGGAGGAATTTTGGAGCAAAGATTTTAGCATGATGGGTCAGGGCCTAAGTTACTTAGGCACAGGAAGGTTCATCTGGAATTTTAAGATGTGCTTAAGCACTACTTCTGTAAGCAGTTTTGAATGCTGCAGAGTGATTGTCTAGTTAAATTTTAAGGCATTTTTTAGAATCGGTCCCCAGGTACTTCAGAAAAAAAAAACAAAACTCTATGGGTATCATAAGGCAGGTTGAAGAGAAATTCATATTTCAGAGGGGGAGTAAAATATACTAGAGAAACTGTACTGTATTTGGGCACAGTGATTTATATGCTTGTAGGGATTAATAACTTCTTTACTTCATAACTGCTTCATAGCACAACTGTGTCTCTCAGCCTACACTCAGCTTTCAAAGCAGCAGTGACAGCCCTGAACAGAAGTCCATTACTGCAGGAGGTGAAATGGTACAGCACAGCCATTCCCAAGCAATAAACCAGAAAACAATGGTTGGCTGCAAAGCCTGACAAAGAGGTGTATGAAGTTGTTGAAACTCTGGCTGGACTGATAGTTTGTCTTAATATCTAAAATAACTTGTTAGGTCTCTGTGAGACCACTGCATAATAATCTTGAGCAAATGTATTTCATTACTTCCATACTGCTGCAGTCTAACTGCTGCCTCTTGTTTCATAACTTGCCAAATGCCTGGGGCAGGAACTATGATTTTTCATAGTAGCAGCTACCATCAACTGGTGGCTGAGGTTCCTAGGCACTACCATTATAACAGTTCTGTTCTGATAATTGCATAGGTAAAGAGGCAGATGCTCAAAATTTCATATATTCCTTGATGGCTCACTGAATTGCAGGAATACAGAGGCAA
>VZRH01004154.1:450744-468601 GCA_013397555.1 Urocynchramus pylzowi | reverse complement strand
GGAACGGTAAGGAAGAAAGGGAAGGAAGTGAAAGGTATTATTGTATAATTTGTCATTTTTTTAACAATGTCAAGCTCTAAAAATACGCATTCATCTTTAGAAAGTTCAGGATTGGAGCAGAGTAGGGAAGGATCCTTTGCTGATGTCTGAAAATGTTTCTAATGGAATTTGGCTTGATTCAACAGAATACAATGATAGGTGTGTTTTATGTTGGGCTGGGAAAAGAAGGTAAGAATTTAATTATGAATATCTTTGTAAATAGACCATTTATCATCATGATGGATGCAAAGTCAAAAACATGGCATAGCTGGCAAGCGCATTCCTTAAGTGAATCTAACCTGAACTTAATAAAGAAATGCCAAACTAACTGCAAAACACTGCTCTGCCAAGATCCAGGCTCCAGTCAATCATCCTGCCAGGTGACACTGTGTTTAATGCTGGGACAATATATCACCAACAATCTCAGCTGCTACCAGCTCAGCAGAATTAGAGTATTTACTGAACAAAAGCCAGGGAAGTACTGCCAGTGGCACAGAAGCTGGAGCCACTGCTATTCTTAGAGGAGTGTGAGCTACAGCCTGCATGGAAAAGGAAGCAGAAAGAGGGGAATAGACAGCCCTGCTCTCAAATACCCTGAAGAGGACCTGGTGGCAGCTCCATCAGTTGCATTGCTGCTGGGTTTGGCTGGGAGGTGTAAAACTGAGGGGAGCAAAGTTCCACACTTGTATCACTCGGCTGGCTGGCAGCAGTGGCGCTGGTTATGCACAGTTTGTGAGCCTTCAAAACATGACAGCTACTCACTGAAGATCTGAAAGAGGTGGGATGACTCTTCTCCCCTTTTACAGTTGTTTTTTTTTTTTTTTTTTGAATGAGAGAGTAGAGATGGTAGTTTTTATGTCTCAGTTAAGCTCAAAAAACTGCCTTGCCAAAAACCTCAGAAAATTACTGTTTGTTTTCTCAGGCATCTTTAATTTTAAAATGTGCAGTTCCTTTCCATTATCTATTCTGCCCTAACCACTGTGTTGTATTTATGTGNGTGGGATGACTCTTCTCCCATTTTCCAGTTGTTTTTTTTTTTTTTTTTGAATGAGAGAGTAGAGATGGTAGTTTTTATGTCTCAGTTAAGCTCAAAAAACTGCCTTGCCAAAAACCTCAGAAAATTACTGTTTGTTTTCTCAGGCATCTTTAATTTTAAAATGTGCAGTTCCTTTCCATTATCTATTCTGCCCTAACCACTGTGTTGTATTTATGTGTATTTACTCTCTGACTAATTGAAAATGTTTGTCTGCTCCTGAAAGTGAAAGAGGTACGTGAACTTGTATCAAGTGCAAGGGCATATGTGAGGAGCCCAAAATACAAGGGCTATGTATTTTAGGTCTCTAAAGTGTGTGTTCGAGCACTGGAGTTGCCCACAAGATTCTAGAAAGAAATTCAAGAGTTAAAAATAAACTGGCATCATTGAGGAAGTTTGTATTTCCTATCACTTAGCATGTTTCTGGGAATGTTAAGTGCTATTTTCCTTTGGTCCTTTGCCTCCATGCTAGAATCAGTGCCCAAGTTGGGACATGGCTTTGAATTCTGGACAGATTTTTAGGGGTAGAAGCTACAAGCTGCCTGCTTATGGCACCAATAGGTCAGATTATAGAGTGGCACACAGGCAGGTGAGTGCAGGAGGCCACTCAGAGCAGCGTGGGCTCCTGCTGAGATCCTGATTCCCCAGGAGCCCAGAGACCCTGCCTCACACAGAGGCAAGGCAGTGCCAATCAGCTGATTGGCAGCATGTCGCCTCCTTGAGAGGCAGCGTCTGTTGGCTCCTGCAAAGTTCCTGCCAGCATTCTTAAACTCTAATTTGGGAAAGAAAATTACAATCTGGCGTATCCCTGTTGGAAGGTTGCCGACCCCTGCTCCAGGCTCAAAAAACGGTGGGATGAGGCTCCCTTTGTTCAGGGCATCAGGAGTGGGCATCTGAATGTGGCTCCGCTGAAGGCAGCCAGGGCAATGGAGCTGTCCACGTGTTGACAGTGAACAAATTGTCTCTGCCTATTGTTGCTGGATGAGCCACTAGGTAACCAGATTGGTTTTATGATCCCTCACTGAGTGTTCAGGACTGCTGCTTGAAAAAGACATCTTTTATCTGTCAGCCAGTAAATCTCACATTGAGTTGCAAACATACTGGAGAGCTAGAATTCAGCAATACCATTTTTATGAATAGAAACATTTTCAGAATAGACACTCTCCTGAACACACAGTTGTTTTACAGGAATTAAAGAAGTCCTTATGGTGGATGGATAAGCCAACTCTGGATAAAATAAGAACCAGTCTATACTTTGATCTGCTGTTTGAACAGAACCATTTTGAAGAACTTAAAAAGTTCTGAGTTTTGTTGGTCTTTTTGCCTTCTTCCTTGCTTTTTTCTTTCCAGGTTTAACTGGAAGCAAATAGTAATACAATACAAGGTAAGAAGCTTGTTTGCCCTATTATTGACATGAAATCTATCAGATTTCTAACAAATGTTTTTTTCTGGTTTATCAACATTACTCAAGATCTTGGATATTTGACATGCAAAATGCTCTGTTGACCAAAATCCAAATAGCACACCAAAGAACATGTCAGCTATAACGGCCACCACTGTGAGCCTCATCTTTTCAAAACAGCCATAAATCTCCAAGAAGGCAAACCAAGTATGAGCAAACCTTGATTTTAGTTTTTTTTTTTTTTCTCAAATGAATGTTCGCAACATTTCCAGGTCACCCAGTAAGTAGTATTCCATCCCTTGCACCATCCCTGCCATTTTAGTAACAGATGATTGATGAGAGGACACCAGAGGAAGGTGCACAATGTAGTCCCACTGAAATCCACTCCAGTCTGAACTTAGGTCTTGTTTTCTACATTCCTTGCTGAGTATTAGAGAAGACAATAACATATTAACACTGACTCAAAGAAAATAGTCTCTCAATGAGAGAAATCGTGGCTGTTGAAGCAACAGTTTCACCAAAGATCCATTGGTGAGTTTTTGTAGCAATTCTGTGCACTTATGCACTATTCTCTATTTTGAAAGTGCTTAAAAAAATTAACTAGTCTTGGAAGCCCCATAAAATAACTACTGGTTTTTTTCGGGTTTTTTTTTAGGACTGGGATGCTTACTGCTGGGGTTGACAATACCTTAAAGATCTGAAAGGAGCTGGACCAACAGTAGCCTTGTAAATTGGGGAAGTCCTGTCCTATTACAATTCCTGCCCTATTCCTACCTGTTTGAATTATTAGGCAGCTCATCTTTACCTCATGTGATGTTTTCTGTACCTAGAGGTGACATGATGTGTAGTTTTTGGTGATGCACGTTGAAATCAGAGAGTGTTCATTATGTAGTCACAATTGTTCAGAAATGACCAAGTGTCTTTGAAGTGTTGTTTGAGAGAGAGCCCTGATAATCCCATAGTACTTAGCTCATGCACAGAGTGCTGCTGTCTGATGTTGTCTTGGCTGAGTGTGTTGTTTAACTGTACTGCAAGGGCCCTGCGATGAGTCCTGCACATATCCTGCTGTGGTTTGTCAGTAAAACTTAACAAAAATTAACTTTTGCCTCTCCTTAAGCATTTGAGTGGCTTTGAGCAGATATTAAAGGTGTAGCACACTTATATTTTTCAAAATCAAAGGTACTAATTTCAAGAGATTGCTCAATACTAGATTCAAGCTCTGGAGTTTACATGTATTTCAAGCCTGTTTCCTGTCAGGGAGTTTTATTCCAACCTCATCCATTTTCTTTACACAGGGAATATCTTGTTCCCTTGAACTGGAACTGCACTTAGGCTCAGATCTGCAAGTGTTTAATGTGAACAGTGACAGAACCTAAGTGCCTAAATGAAATCTTGTGATCCCAAGAACCTCCTCTTAGCTTCTGTCTGCCCTGATTGTGCTGAAACTTCCCAATTGTGAGAGATCCTTAACTTAAAATAAAGTGCACTCAGAAGTGCTGCTTTCTTGGTTGAAATGAGCAGCGTAGCACTTATNTGGGGTTTGGTCTCTCCTCCTGCCACAGGGGGATAAGACTGTGTTTCCCACTTTTGAGGAGAGTGGCCTAACCACCAGAATGTAGGGGAGGCTGGGGCTGGCTGGGATCTGTAATGTTTTTAATGAAATTGTTGAAATTGGCCAGGAAGAATGAAAGAGTAATTTGGCTGCAGAAAGATAGTTCTCTTCTAGCTTAATGAATTAGGTAATGAAACTATTTTAATGCTTCATCCATGGTCATTTTCATGTAAAATGAAGGAACAGGCCATGGAAGAGAGAGTGGAAATGAGAGGGCCATCTACTCAGTTGTGAGTTTTACTTGCAATGCTAGTACATTGTCATTGTGCTACTTAAATTTCACACCAAAGGGTTTTTGCACTTTGTACCAGTTTCTAGACAGACTTTGTATCAGTAGTTGCAGCTTTGTTACCTGGTGGTTGGAATAAACCTTTGGGAACAGAAAGGCATGGGCTTGTAGCCTTCAGGCAGAGGAGGGCTGGCCCTGGCTTCTCCCTTCCCTGGGTGTCCTCCCTGCAGGTCACAGCCATGGAGCTCTTTGGTGTGTGGGGCACAGAGAGCCTTGGGCACTGCCCTCCCTCCTTCCTCCCCTGGCAGCATTCAGAGCAACAAGGTGATCCTTTTTCTTATCCTAAAAGCAGCAGCCTAATAAGGTCCAAAGGGACAGGACAGGCTTGAATTGTGTGGTCCAAAGACAAGGAACAGTCTCTTGGCAGCAGTGAATTCAAACACCAGTGGGGGTAGGATTTAAATTCTGTCCCCACGCTCTTTAATAAGCTTCCTTCCCCAGATCAGACTGCATAATAATGCCTAAGATACCTAGCACAGTGTACAGACAGCTTATAGACAGGGTGTGAGTGTGTTCATGTATGAGTTCCCACTCTCATCTCCCTAAGGAAGATGCTGGTGATGTTGATTTTTTATTTGCTATGGGTATTGGAGGCTGTTGGGTAGGTTTGTTATGGGTGGGTGGTGAAGTAAGGCTTATTGTCAGGGTGCCAGCTGGGCCTGGGGCTATGGGGCTCCCCCCAGGCTGGCTGGGCAGGAGCAGGGCAGCTCCAGCTCCATCCACAAGGCCAGGATGTGGGGCCAAGGCTGGGCAGGTTTGGCAGGGCTGTGGGAGCTGAGACTGGCCATGCTGCAGCATCCCTGGGACAAGGGCTGATGGCCCCGGGGCTGAAATGGGGTCCTGAGTCGTGGGTAGGGTGGAGGGAGTCCTGAGGTGGGCTCCAGGCCCTGGCACCTGTCTCCAGTCATGGAGTTAGACCTGCTGGGCAGCAGCTTCACCAGATGAGAATGGTTCATTTCTTCCTGCTCTGCATTTTCTGAGCAGTCTAACAATGGGTTTGCTTTCACATCCTTTGAGATTAGTCTTTATTTCAGACAATGCTTTCAACACTAAAAGGCTCATAAAAATAGGCATTTCCTGAGAGCTTAGAAAGAAAAACTGTTAGTCTGTTATTTATTTAATAATTTGATAATGGAATGGGAAGCTTTCCCATAATCTTTTGCTTGATTTTTGCTAATATGAACCTGTCAAAGATCGTGGCATTTCCTTACTGTGTGATGTGGAGCCAGCTGGAACCAAATAATCCACCCATGTTTTTCATCATCTTTGTATTCTGATAGGAGCTTCTGCTTAGCAGAAATGAGAAAATACCTGTTATTCCTTCCTAGCTGTCATGGTGGCCACATTGAGGCTGTTTCCTCCTGGCTGAAGTCTGACTAAACCTGAATAAATGTGACCAGACCAAAAAGAAAGGGTTTTCTGCCTGGAACTAATACCTTACTCTTATGGCAGTTCAAGAGCAAAGTAAATTAAGAAATGACACTTTCCTTTCCACTCACTGTCCCAAATAAATATTTTCTAGGATGTATAAGGAACATTCCTCCTTTGGCTTGAAGGTACAGATGTTTGGGTCTGAATAAACACCTTCCTTTATCCTCAACCTTCTTTTCTTGCAGAAAGGAGAACTTTCATGTGAGCTTCTGAACCTGCTTACCAGAGAACATAAGTAATTTCTGCTGTTATATGAATTGTACTCTTCTTAACAAAAGCCATTTCAAGGATGGGCTGCCAATGCAAAATACAGCTCCTCAGTCACTTGGTTTCCAGGCCTGATGCCTCTGCAGCTGCAGGAAAGAATCTCTCCCATTTAACTGTCCCATTTCCTCCTTCCCTCTTAGTCTATATTGCATCTGTTTTAGTCATCAGTGTTCTGTGTGTAACATCTCTCAAAGTCTAATCCATTGCTATGGACCCACCTAGTGACAGCTTTATAGATCCTTTATATTCATAAAGGCACTTTAAAAAATCTTCTCATTGTTTTTGTTAGGCTTGGGTTGTTTGGTTTTTGGGTATTTTGTTTTTTGTTTTTTGTTTTTTTTTTTTTTGGTGTTTGAAATATATCTCAGTACCCAAAATGAACACTTCCTTTGAATTCTTCCTTCACTGAAAAAGCAATTATACTTAAGTGGTTACATGTGAATAAAAGCCTAAGTGCAAGGAGTATGGTCACACTTCTCAGAAAATGACCACAAATGCTATGTAAAATACATCACAACAAGTAAGAATTATCTGTGGTCTAAGTGTGAGGAAGCTTTTATTCAGTGGTATGGGAATGGAAGACATCTGTCCAGTTTGGTGTGATGCTGAGAGGCCTGCCCAGGGCTCCTAGTCTGTGTTGGAGCTGACTCAGGGGATGCTCTCAGCCTGAAACTTCTCTAGACATGCAAACTGTAAAGAATTAGCAACATGCCGTGGCTTTCAGAGATAATCTACTGCCTTGTTGCTTTGTTCAGTGACACCTATGACATTTTTGGACAGCCAGAAACAGCTCAGCAACACCTGGCTTCAGAGACTGATGCTGAATATCTGAAAATCCTGGACAGGTTCTCCTGGTTTGTGCAGAGTGGTTATGTGTAGTCAGGCTAATGAGGCAGAGGTGCACAGGGCTGGCTGTTCATGTGATGTGTTAAGTGTATGTCATGTATCTGTTGTCTTTGGGCTGCTCACAGAGGTGGGGATGAGCCTCCCTCCTGCTATTCCTGAACCTGAAAATCTGAGTACTCCAACAAACTGCTTCTCGAGGTTTGCTCACTGTAGTCCTCCCCATTTAGTAAATTCCCTGTGTTATATTAATAACTGAATATTCACATATGAGCATTCATTGTGGTACACAGATCTTGTGTGTAACAACCTTCAAAAACACAGCTCTAGGAATTTTTTATTAACTATCCTGTGTTTAAGGATAGGCTGCAGGTCCTGTATGGGCATTGGAGAGAGTGGCAGAGATTGTGAACATTTACCAATAATCAAACTCTGTTTGCAGGTAAAGTTTTAGTGTAATGAGATATTTTGTAAGGTTTATAAGAAATATATCTTTATTTCAATTTTAAAAAACCCCAACCTGTAAGGTTTTGATTAATAGTGAAATTCTTCCATCCTGCTTTTATATACTTTCTCTCATGCTTATGAAAATACTCAAGCCATGCACAGTAGCCACACAAAACCCTGCGGTCAGATTTGTAAATGCAAGTCATTAGATCATTTCTAAAAAAACCAGTATTTTTTCTTATATGGACTAGTCTATGGTTGGATTAGTCTAACCATGTACCCTGTAAGAGTTTTGACAGTCTCAGTACTCTTACATGGTACAAAATGTACATCTTGTACAACCTCTGGTCCAATTCCCAGCTGCAGGAACCTGTAGTTCCCTCAATTCTGGAGAGCTGATGCAATTTCATATCACCTTTCACAACAAAGATAGGCTCTGATTGTCTAGATGTCTTTGGTATTGAAGCATGGTTAAAGTTCATTAACCCCTGAAGGCTCCCCAAGTCTGGAGTATGGACTTGGCTCCAAGCTGCTGGAAAACTTGATTCGCACAGCTCAATATTAGAAGTGTAGCATTGGAATATATGTGGCTTAAAACTGGAGGACAACAGGATTATTGTTATTGTTATTATTAAATATTATTATAGCTAGAAATGTGGGAAAACCCCCAAAACGAGCATAATGTCTTGGATCTACTGAAGTCACACAGAATAAATTCAGGTGTTTTCTAAAAGGCTATCCATGTCACATTTGCAAATACTTTTTCCCTCTGTACTTTAACACAGAATAATAGTTAAGGTTTTCTTCCTTGCTGTTGTAACACAGAATAATAGGTAAAAAGGGTAACAGGTTTGCTGAAAAACCAAATAATTTCCTAGTCATATTCAATTGTATAAGGCTTGAGAGGGAAATCTAACCTATAGCCATTCTTTTGCAATATTAAGGATTAGCTACTGTCGAAGAAAAAAGTGAAGGAAAAGTAGATGCTAAACTCATCAAATGAAGAGCAACAGAGCAGTGGGTAAAGTTGGACATATCAAAATGTGCAACTGGAAATTGATGATGAGCTGAAATAGGGCTGCTAAATTAATATGTATTCTTTCCTTTTAATATTGGCTTCTAACCTGTAAGGTTGGAGAAAGCCATTTTTCTGCTTCTCTTTAATTGAACAGTAGAATTGATGCTGAGAATTAGTCTAATGACTTTTCTTTCCTTACTTGATAAATTGTTTTAAATGGTAATAAAAAATAAAATTAGGAGACATATAGATGAGTGTTGTGATACAATAGCTATCCATCAGCATAGCTTTTGTAGAGAAAAAAAAAGGTATAAAGAGAATTGCTTGAGCTTGTCAACAAATAATAAAAAACAATCATTCAACTTTTTTTCCCTTTAATGGCAGTTTTTGAAAAAGACTTTCACAAGGTGCTTGAATAGATTGACTTCTAGATGAGGAAAAAGCTACAAGACCTTTTAGAGAAAAGATAAATAATAAAAATAGAAGTTTATTAAATAAAAGAAAGGGAGATCAGTTACTTTTTATTTTTTCAGTTATACAAACGAGTCAGATGCAAACACACAAAATAGGAAACAGTCTTTTATGTAACTTGTAATTTACTTCTGACCCACAAGTAACATATATTTGGTTTTTTATACTTTTATGTAGTAACAAAGCAGTTAAAGCATTCAGCAGGAGGTGAGAGACAGGAATAAGTTGCCCCCCTCACTACAGAACTCTTGTCCAGTCTGGGCCCACCTTGTTTGAACTACCTCGGAGATAATATAATGGACACCTGACACTTACTTTGATGCAGGCTGTACTTTGTGTCTGAGGCAGAGTCCTCACTTAAATTCAGTGGTGATTTTTCAAACTAACATAAGAAAAAATTGCTTTTATTAAGTGATGTACATTTTTTTTTTCATGCAATGAAACACAAATCCTGGCAACGTCATGTTTTTGTGGCCCTATGTGTCATGACCCACAAATCACCCTAAAAGCTGTGATCTTTTTAGAGATTATAGGCACAAGGCTCTGTATAGTTGCTTTTGTGCCAAATGTCTGTCCTGGCTGCATACAGCAGGTTTTAACTTTGACTACAACACTGGGACCTTTCTGAAAAAATTGTGGCAAGTTGTAAAATAAATGAAAAAGTCAAGGCCAGTTAAAAAACAAACTAACAAACAAAAAACTGAAGAAGAAGGAAAAAATAGATGTCTCCATCTCCTTTTATTTTCCACCCAATTTGCACTTCTGGAAACACCTGCTGCCATTCTATTGCTAGCTCAGACTTCCTTAAGAGAACAAATTTCACCTGTGACATTCTCACTTGTGAAATCCCTGCCCAGAGTTTGAAACACATTGCTCTCAAGAAAGGGCAGCAGCCACAACTGCCGGGAGAAATGGTTGACAGGACTCATTACGTGGGGGCAAATGCTAAAAAGGTAACTACAAATGTGATTTAATTTCTTGAAAAAGTGTTAAAAGACTGTCTTATATCTGATGTGGTGACATTACGCTGTTTCTGCATTTTGATGTTTTTCTCTATATGGCTCAGACAGTTAACATTCAGAAGTTGTCTAATTTATTTTATTTTATTTATTGGATGGGGTCAGGCATTTTCTAAATTATGGACTGCATTCTCAGTGAATCCAAATATTTAGGTTGCTTGTGTGGTTCAGTCCTTGGCATCATGTCACTAATTACTTTAACACAACTCTGAAATAATGACAAAAAGAAAATGCATTGAAAAGAAAGAGAAATTAAACTTTGTACAAGAAAATAAAAGCCACATTAGAAATAGAAAATGTTACTGAAAGCAAAAAATGGGTGACCAAATGTGCAGTCTGGATTCAGTACAATGTTACATGGCAAGAGAAGAGACACTCAGCTCTGGATCTTCTCCAGGCAGAGGAAAATTTATGACATAAATTTTCTTTGATAAACATTCCTGAGAAACTTTGTGTTTTTTATCTTAATGAATGCCTGTTTGTCTCAGTCCAGTGGTCTTTTTTTGTGTGTGTGTGTTTTTATATTCTTTTATATCTCCTTTCTGATTCTTTTATATTCTGAATATACCTCAATGGCAACTGTTGAAGATCTGTCTTACAAGCTAATTGGTACTAGAAAGTAGTCAGGCCTGTACCTGGGTTGCATTAGGGCTTTTGAAGAGGGTCCCCGGATATTCCCATTTTCCCATATTTATGCTTCAGAACCCCGTGGCAGTATTTTCTCCATTTTTCCCTGTACAAGGTACAGAAGCATTCCCAGGGGCCTTTAGCATTCTACCCTGGCAATGTTTCTGTCCCATGTAATGAGAGATGAGAAGCAAGAGTTAAGCCTCCATAGAAATAGCAATAACAAGCCATTGGTCTGCTTTATACCATACTTAGGTATTTATTTCTCTGTAATAGTGGCTGAATTGAAGTCTGTGTGCTGAAAGTAGGAGTTTAGATTTTTGCTCTTACTCAGAAGTGGAAAATCACTTATGAAACTTCATCACAGCACCGTTAAAATAAATTAAGGGTTACATATGTAATTGTAACTTTATAAATTAGTAGTAACTCTACATACTTATTGATTGCTGATCCCTGTTCAAGGTGTAAGATGGAAATGTGTTTTATATCTCCTTCCCTTGCATTTTATGTCATTAGAATCACTGCTTAATTTAGAGTTTGATCTTCACAGTGACTCGTATAACAAGTTAAATATCAATAGACTACATTTAATAAACACTGATTTGTATTTATCTTATCACAGATTGTATACATAATGTATCTCATGCATGGCATACTAGAAAGGAATATAGTTCCAAATTTGTTCTGAGTTTGACATTTTGGTATTTCTATTTATGAAACATTTTCTAGATAGCAGTTACACAAGTCCTTATGATTATACAGACTAAAAGAGAATAGGATAAAGAGTTTACAGAATGAAGGAATGTTACCTCTTTTTGTGTTCTCTGTCTAATTGCAATTGCAGTCAAAACTGTAAAGTGGTTCAGATAGAGGATATTTCTTTTTACAAAAGGCCTAATTCTTCACTGTTCCTCCAGTAAAAAGTGAATACCTAATGGTAATATTATTTGAAAGAACTTTATGTTGTTACTTTTCATAATCCAGTGAAGCATATAAAATGGAGGGCAACCATGAATTAAACTCTGCTTGAGTCATGCGCACCTGCAAAGAGTTCAGTCTGGTTAGCTCGAGGTGGCTGTAGTTCTGTGCTAAAAGTGTCACAAATGGCTGCAGTGGCACTACAAGGAATCCACCTCTAGTAAGGGAAGCAGACAGTCAGTGTATGTATGGGTGTGGAGAATCTGGATGGCAAACACCAGAGCAAACCTCAGGACCACAAGAGGAAGGCTGGAATGCCTTCACAAAACACATTTCTGAGTGATGTGGACTATTCCAAAAACACCCTTGCACTTCTGGTTGCATGCTGCTTGATGATCAATGGAAGCAAAGCTGTTTGTTTTAAACCCAGTGTCCTTGGTGTACAAGTTAGAGCAGACTAGAGTGGAAAAAGCAGTGGGATTAGAAATACAGAGACAAAATGTGATGACTAACCTTGTGCAGTGGATCAGTCAAAAAAAGAGACACAATTGTTATTGTGGGGGTGATGAGAATGTGGTGGAATAAGAATTGTGAGAGCCATGAAGAAAGGCCCAATGGGTTGAGTAAGGAGATCTTCATTTCAGTGCACTTGGAATCAGCTCGACAATTATCTACCATTACAAATAGACCAAAGTTGTGGTTTTAGGATACTCAGGCTCAGAAGCTGATGTTTCCTGTTAAGTCTTGATTTCTACCACCCCCTCCTCTGCACAAGCACCAGGGAGAAGGGGAATAATTTCCCTTGGCTGGGAGTCAGTTCTCTGTGTGCGTGTTGGGGTGTGGTGGCAGGCATTTCCACCTTCACAGCAGGCTTTGGGAATGGTACTGAGGGAGAACATTCCTGCTGGCACTGTCACTGGGGAGGCTGAAGGTTGGATAGTGAACAGACCTGTCACTCACAAGAACCGTCCCTGTGACCAGGAGGAGGTGGAGCAGGGACACTGGCCCAAGGTGAGGCTGGGGGCTTCGGTCAGGATGGGATGTTCCACGCCAGATAACTGCACTGAAAAAAGCACATTAAAAAAAAAGACTCAGAGCAATAGGTTCCTATTTTAGTAACATTTCATGTTGAGGAACTGTAAATTTGAAACCCAGTTATCTTCTTAAATAATTTCAATCAGAGTTCCTATCCATGGGTATGCTCTCTATTTTTATGACTATTTTTTTTTAATGGCCCTGGTTTTATTTTTTTTTTTTCAAACTGCTTCTGTGCAGACCAAGGATACTAAGACAAACAGTAAAGAGACCTTGTATACAGAAATAATAAAACAATAATAACCCCTAAAACAGAGGGAGTTGGGAGAGTGAGGGACCAACACACAACACAAAACCGGGATTGTGCCATCTCACTAATATTTGTCGGTTTTACAATTAAAAGTTACTCATTGCTAAAATAGACATGTAATTTAATTTTAAATGTGTTTACGTGTACTATTTTAATTTCTGAAAATCCCTACTTATATTATAGTTTGAAAATATATTTACTTTGGGATTCCTTTACCCTGGCTGATTCAGAGTGGACAGGATAAAAGAGTGAGTTTCAACCTCCTTTAAAAAAATAAATAGGGATTTTATTGTAATATTCAGGGATGTTTGAATTTAGATCAAGGTTCAGTTTTCTTTTTAAGGGTAGCATCAGTCCTTTTTTTCAGGGAGGGTTGCAGATGGTAGGGCCTTGCTAAAAGTGCAAGTGAATAACTGATAAATGAGGGCTTCCCACTTAAAAATGAGATGGTTTTACTTTTCCTTGAAGAAATGCAGTAAATTGAAAAACTCGAAATAGCACAGAAATTTCAGTCCTCCAGACCGCCTTCTCCTTCTCAGATTTTGCTATACTATATTCAGCATTCAGTTTTGCCAACACTGAACATGCCTGATGTGGCATTTACATTCTTTAAAAAAGGCATAGATTAGTTTTATTTCTAAGAGTTAACTTCTCCTCTTGACACATGTACTTAATTCCCATTAATGGAAATGACAGCTAGGCATGCACACTGGAAGGAAAAATCTGTTCCTAAGCATATGATCCAAGCTGCATTGTAGCTAAACATTTCCATGCTCTGAAGTAAGCACTCATTATTTGCAAGATATTTTTCATAATAAATGCATCAACCCCACTCTATTCTCCCTCCACTCTCCCATAGTGTGTTGCAAAACACCCTTTCTTAGAAGTCTTACAGATTCATTCTTTACGCTGCAGTTGTTTTGAGTGTGTGCCTAAAAAAGAAAATCCATTTAGGATATTCAGAGTTTTTGCATATTTTCTGTGAGAATTTTCCAGTAAATCGTTTTGTGGAACATCTTACATTGCCTTGGACTTCGTAGGTCTCTATTATTAAAACCTACAGTGAAAATAACAAAACCAGAAAAGGTGTTCCCCCCTCCCCAGATCTTCCTTTGCTTACAGTATTGCCAGTAACTGCCAAAGGCACTAGACTGAGGTGATATCATTTATGGATGAAAAAAAAATAATGTTTCATTTAAGGTTTTCCTTCTTCCAATATGCTTGTGTAAAGACTTGAGGATTCTGCCTGTGCAATTACAGTATTTCTAACTTGAGCTGGGTGGATAATTGATTTTTTGGTTCACTTCTTGAACTGGAGAACCACAATAGCAAAAAAAAAAAAAACCNAAAAAAACCACCAAACAAAAAAAAAACAAACCAAAAAAACCGGTTAAGCACAAAAATTCTTATAGAAGTTTATGATTTCAATTATGTCCCCTCATCCAAATGAAAATCAGAGCTTTTTTTTTTAGTTCAATTCAAATTGTCCTCTTTTACTGGGACTTTTTTGTTTGTGCGCCCCTTAAAGGAACCAAAGCAAGAGAAATGCAGATTCACTGCATTGCTAGGGGAGTAGTAAGAGGGTTTTCATTTTTCTCATCTGTTAAAGACATTTGAATTTGTGTCTGAATTCTCAGTTTGAGAAGAAAGAATTGTGAGCATTTAATGTGGATGCTGGAGGTTGCAAGTGGGTTTTGTAACTACAACCCACTCAGTAAAAAGGGGCGCCAGAGCTTCCTATTACTAGTCAAAAGTTTCAGAACAAGATAAAATTTCTTACGTTAAAAACTGGACAGTTGCATGTTATGTACATTTTCTTCTTTCTCTGTGGTTATTTATCTGAATTTCTCAGTTTTTCCACTTTCTGATGTGCTAGCAGACTTTGTGACATGTCCTGGCAATTTGTAAAAAACAAGCTAAAAGTCAATATGAAAAGATTTTTAGAAGGGTTTCAAGATTCCCTCAAACCACTTAACTTGCCTTTTCTCCATCCTGCAATTGCAGTTGAACTTCTTATGAGAAAGTAATTTCATCAGAAAGTCTATACTTAACTGTCTATATTCAGTAATATATCTATTATCCATATAATCCAGTATAGGACAAGGATACCGTAATACAAAATTACTACAACAGCAACAGTAATTTTTTTTTTCTCCTCTTTGGACACCACTCTGTTTCCCGCCAGTCATCTGGGAGCAGGAGCTCAATATTTGCAGAAAACATAAAATGAAGGTAATGGGGAAGAAGGTACCTGAGCACAAAATTTATTGGGCTAAGAGTAATTGTAAACTATGTTAAGTAAAAGAAGAGTTCATGTCAGAACCATTCAGGGGAGAGATCTCTATTTCCTTTCTTACTTCCATTTCCTCTTCCCTTCTCAGCTCTCCCTTTTGCTCAGTTATCTTCATTTTCTCTCTCACACTTTTATTTTTTCTTTTTTTCCATCTTTCAATATGGTTCTTTCTGCTTCTTCCTCGTCTAGCCCATGTCTTCTTCTGTAATTCCTGATGTTGATGGTGGTTGCTTTGGTTTATAATCATATTAGCTGAGAGCCAGCAAACCAGGAGCCCCAGTGTGCTAGGAATAATACCATCCTTGGAGGGGGGGGGAGTGTGATCATTGTTCTGAAAAAGCTCAAATGGGAAATGATATGGCAAAGGGGTAAATGCACGTGAACAGACAAAGGAAGGACATGGTGGAAGAAGGGCAGTTGTGGAGTGGAGCTGAGTTGGTAAAAGGATACCAGGTTAGAGCTGAATGGAGCTAATGTGCAGGCAAAGTATTGTATTCCTGTTCTACCCAAATGCTCCAGATTTATACTTCTTTTAATAAAAGGTGGTCCTAATTTTCTTCCAGATGTGGCTTCTGTATAGCTTCACTCTGTAAACTTCTCCCAGGGCCAGGCGTGAGGGGGAGCAATAGAAATAGGGGAAGCAAGGCAAGAGCTGGGACAGAAGGAACAGCATTTATGGATGGGCAGTGGTGCATCAAGGGGAAAATGAAACACCAAGAAGAGGGGCCCTACAGAATGTGAATACAGAAATGAAGCATGTTTTAAACAAAACAGTAAAAGTAAAAAAAAAAAAAATCTGTGGGGGAAAAAAAAGCTCAAAAGCTCAAAACATACATATATATGAAAATATATATGTATGTTTCAGCAGCATAGGGGCTGTTGTCGGCTGTGAGGCATGTGGGGTCTTTGTTTTTCATCCTTTTGCTGGAGTTGACTAACTGTGTCAACTTGGGCAAGCTACTAAGCCTGCCTGCATCTCAGTTTCCTTATTTGAGGCCAAATTCTCTTACTAAGTAGCCTCCTACTCCACACAAATCCAGAGATTTGCTGATTTGAATAGAGCCCCTGCAGAGTGAGATACTTTTCAATACAAATAAAGTTTTGGAATCGGCCCTAATTATATTTATTACCTTCAGAGGAGTAATGTGATACTTAACATGGTTTGAGACCCTCAGATGAAAGAGAAAGTATTTGGAATTGTTCTTTTTAATCATCTGCTGCCTTTTCCAAGTCTACTTCATAGCTGTCCTAAAAGGGATAGCCGCTAAAAAACAAATGAAAAACCCGTGTAGATATTAACAGGTTTGTCCGGCTCCCATGAATGCACCTCTGTGGAAAATATTATTTGCGGGGGGCTACTGAAGGGAGTGGGTTTACCCTACCCCACGGTGAGGAGCCATTAGATCTCGTTCATGCCAGGAGTTGACAGATTGTGCTCGGCTCGGCTCGGAGCGCCGTGGTGGTGGAGAAAGGCGGGCTGGAGGCTGCCTCTGCACATCCTCCTTTGTGCCTGGGCAAAGTTGGCCGCGGCGTTTTGTGCCGTCGTCGGGCGGGGAGCTCCCGGTGCTGATGCGCACAAGTTGGGATTGGGTTTGCTCCTGGTGATTAAAGCCAGCAGCCCCGACTGCCAGCTGATAATGCCTTTATACCAGCGCTGGACAGACCGGCCTCTGCATGAGCCTGCTGGTTTCTAACATATGCACCGGGAGTGAAAAGCAGCAAATTAAACAGTGTAGCTGTTGGATATTAAAAATAATAAGCTTTTCTATTTGGCATTTTTCTTAAGCCAGCGGGCATGAAAATGTTGAAAGTTTTATGGATGCTCCGTGTAAATATGTGTATATATTTCAAAAAGTAAACTTGCTATCTCCGTGCCACTGGGAGGCAGGGATGAGAGGGGCGGCAATGGACCTAATCAAACTGTTGTGGGGTCAAAACCACGTGGGTTTTAAAGGCCCTNGAACAGGGCGCCCAATTTTTTTCTCCTTTTTTTTCCTTTCCCCTCCCGCCCCTCGCTGCGAGTTCAGTGCCAGGCCGGACCCGGGCCGCGCAGACTATTGAGGCATTGTGCTCGCAGAGTAGCCCCCGGCTAATCCCTGCGGCTCGCACGGGAATTTCCCCGCGGCCGCTGCCCCTGTCCCCGCCGGGGCGGGCTCAGGAGCAGGAGCAGCCCTGCCCGCCGCAGCGGAGAGGGATGCGGCTGTGCCCGGGCCGGGATGCGGGGGCTGCCGTCCGAAGCCTCTTACCTGCCTGCCTTCCTCGCCTGGCAGATTTTTATCTGGATAATTGGGAATGCGGCGGAGGCTGCGCTCCGCCAGCCAGCCGAGGGGCTCTGCAGCCGCGCCTCGTCCACCTTGTTATCAGGGATTGTCTGGGCAGGGGAAATGAGGGGGAGCCACGACCCAGGGACTTGTGCTGCTCGCCCGGAGAGTGGGGAGGGACGGGGAATGTAATTAAACAGAAAACGAGAAAAGCCCTAACAGATGAACGGAAAGTTTATTTTTGTTGTTGTTTGAACATCCGTGTGTGTGCGTTCGTGTGCGCACCCGCTGTTTTGGCATGTGGCTACCTTTTCCCTTGTACACAACAGGGCTGTTTGATGGAGTTTGGAGCTGAGGAAACTTTGGGTTTGTTGCCAGGACGGTTCGCAGCACTTTGTGGAAAGCAAGAGCTAACAGTGAGACCGACAGAGTGAGTGACAAGTTGTTTACAGGTTTCCTTGAAGGGGCCTCTGCTATATTTCAATCTGTCAAAGTTGCTTTTCTTCCCTCAGAACAATGCCTGATTGTTGTGCGGGTGATCT
>VZRH01004154.1:413828-449972 GCA_013397555.1 Urocynchramus pylzowi | reverse complement strand
GACTTTTCCCGTTTGGCGGCGGCGGCGGGCGAGCAGAATTAAAAGGAAAGGACAGGCCCCCGGAGGTCGCGCAGCGCGGCGGGGGGAGCTGCGCGCTCATCCTGCTGCGAGCGCGCTGCCCCTTTAAGAGACTGGTCAAGGAGGCCTCGCTCAGAGCGAGCGAGCCGGGAGGGAGGGAGGGAGAGGGAGGGAGGGAGAGAGCGAGCGAGCGAGCGAGAAAATCAATCGGTTTAGAAGGTTTGGACTCACTTGACAGGTTCAGTTGGAGGCGACCATAGGTGGCTGCTGTGACAAAGGGAAATTGTGCTTTTCCAGCATGCTAACTGATCCTGATTTACCTCAGGAGTTTGAAAGGTGAGTCGAGTTGTTGGNCTCCTGCACACCCTGCGCTACCCTAGCCGGGCCGCCGAGCCTCCTTCCTGGGCACAGCCTGCCCGCTCCTGCCCGCCGACTCTCCGCAAAGCGGTCGGAGGATGCCCGGTGGCGGCCAGGCTCCAGGGCATCTTCCAACTTCCAGCTGCAGGCTCCCGTCAAACTTGGGAAGGCGCTCTGCCGAGCACATGACCTTTTGTTGATCTAGCAGTAGCTATCATTTTTAGGCAAGTTAACATCCCAGCCCTCCATCAGGAGAACATCCTTCTGCCCGAGGGGGGAGGGGGGGGGGAACCAAAGGGAGAAAAAAGGGGAAAAAGTGAAACTCTTGCCTCCAAGTTTTGGCCGTCGCCTCTCTCGCGGAGTGTCAAGAGCCGGGTCTGGGTATGACGAGCGGGCTTCGGGTATGACGTAGATGTGCCCGACTCCCCCTGCCCGAAACGGGAGCCTTCCCTGCTTGGAATCAAGTTTTTGCTGTCACCGGTGGTGGCTTGTGACCTCCGAGAGTTCAGTCTTTATTTCATATGATCTGGTTCTCCTGAGATGTTTGGAAGCGTTTTCTCAGCCGCTTGTACGTCCGTGCGTTGATGGTCCCGCATCCCTCCCCTCTGGCTTCTTCTTTAAGGGTTATTAATAGCCCCTTGTGCGGCTTCAGTAAACAATCCAAACTTTCATTTCTAAGCAGTAAATGAAAGAATGCCAGGAACCGAGTTACTGAGGTTTTTCTCATCTTCGTGAAAGCTACCTCCTGTATAAACATTTGGTTGTATCTGACTATGCAATACAAGCTAGGTGCTAGACCAGCTGGTTAAAAATATGCTAAGTCAAGCTGTTCATCGTTCAAACCTCCTGAATTTGATAGTAAAGGCATAGAAAAGAAGGCAAGATAAAAACATTTTAAGTGGGCTGAGGAACACGCATGCAAAGGAAGGACAGGAAAGAACATTTGAGTTAAAAGATCGGAGAAAATTAAAATTTGGAAATGCAGAAAAGAACTATTTTAACACTTTCAATCAATCCTTGTTCTGAAGCTAGAGTGCTTCCTTACTAGAAAGTGAAATTGGCTAGGTTGCTCTACTCCAAGGTCATCTTTAATGCAATTAATTTTCCAGACTTGGAATACTTGGCATTTTCCTTCAGTTTGTTAGCATTACAATAATAGAACAAAATTGGGTTTGTTCGTGTGCATTGCATTAACTTAGTTCAACTACCTGAGGAAACTATTACTGTTTCTGATGTCAAATTTGATCTGGCATCATGCTCATGTATTTGTCTTTTTCATGCAATCGATAGATTCAAGTATTTCATGTGCCTAAGTTTACACATAGAAATTTATAAGCGAGCGATTTTGATTATTCTTTGAACTTTGTGATGAACACAATGCTTGTAAACTCTCTGAAGCAGAAAGAAGTCCTTTCATTTTCCTGCTGGGGACTTTTTTTTTAGCTGAAGTCTCTCTGTGTTATAAATGTAGATATTTACATAAATTTTATATATAAACAAGTCATTTGGGGCAACCATCATCCTTAGAATGAGCTTCTCTACTCCCTTCTTCTTTTTTTTTTTTTTTTGTGCCCCTAGGCATATGTTTCATTTTCAGAGATCCCAGGTTTGCTCTTGCAAACATTCTAGTTAAATAATCGATACGCTGCTCTCCTTTTGCCATGCAGATAATAGCAAGCAGTAGAAAAGGGAAGCAATAAAAATGAACCTCAGGATGTGCAATTTTTTTGTATCTTTTTTTAACAGTTTTCACTCTGCAGTTGAAATTGGGGATAGAGACCAGTATCTTTGTTAATCATTACCATTTGTTTACATTGTGTGTGTTTGACTACAGTCACACACACATACACAGACCCAGGCACTGTCCATGTAATACGTGTGTGTTTGTCAGGGAACAGCCACGAGGACACGCTTCCTGCTGCACAGGGATCCTCAGACCCACAGACGCCTGCAGAGTTGAGGTGTGTGTGTGCATGATGCACAGATCATTGTTTTCTGGATGTTTATGGCAGGTTCTTTTCTTGGTTTCTCAGTCAGCACAGTTCTTGGAGAACATTTCTGCACTCGCTTGGGGTCCAGCTTGTCGTATCAGCGTGTCCCACTTCAGTTCTGTTATTAGTACCTGTCTCCCACTGTTAATTTTTAAACTTGAACAGCAAATGACAAGGAGGTAAAGATTTGTCAGGCAAAGTTGTTTGCAGCTCAGATCTGAGAGCATCCGAGTGTCTCTCAGGAGGTTGCTCCTTTTTCCCCGTCATCTTTCCTGGGAGGTTTCGGTGTATCTCAGTAAACTGCAAACACTTCAGAAACTTTCAGTCACCCCAGCTGAAGAGAGCTGAATTCAGGGGGCTTCTCTTCTGTGTCTGTGGCCATTAGCAGGGGGAATTTACGGTACACACTTAGAATGAGAATGATCCTCAGTATCAGACAAATAAACACTCATTAATTCATTCAGCATCACTGGTAAATTGCGGTAGGTTTTGTGAATTAACATGTATAATTAATTGCCGTGTCAAAATTGTGAGGATTTTCGTCCTTCCCTGAGAAGTTCCTTGCATGCCTTTATTTCTGTTTGTGGTTGTTCAGCTGCTTGATTGAGAGGAGCATCACTATACGTACGGTGAGGGGGATGATGTTTGCAGCAACATTATGGGGAGATATTATAACTGGAATGCACTCCATGTGTTACACAGGGAAAGGGTAACTTCTGGGATGTGCTGTGTGAGCTCCTGTGGCACCCTGCATTGGTTCAAAAGGTCTTGAAAAGAATAAGTCTGTTGTTGTTCGATTTTTCTCTCTCTTTTTTTTTTTTTTCTTTTTTTTCTCTTTTTTTTTTAAGTTGGGTCATTATACTTAAATATAACAAGTCTGGCCACAATAGAAAGAAAGTTTACTTCCCTGAGGATAAGGTAGAGACAATGCAGCCGGAACCATCATGGACAGCTGCGAAATTTACAGAATGATAAAAACTCTGAAATGCCCAACATAAAGTTTTAATGTCTTAATAAAATCTGATTAATGAAAAATAGATAAAGTGACTGCTTAACAATATCCCTAGTGTACGGAATGTTCTTAAACCCAAATTAATTACTGCATATTTACATTTCTCTGTAGACTGAGAGAGAGGCTATGCTAGGCATCCAGAGTGACATCCTTTCTCTTCTTCATTACTTCCTTTACTTTTTTTCATCTTTATTTTCGACATGCCAGTGGAAGGTAAAGTGGTGTGCAGTGCTTGTAGGAGAAGGACGGGTGGGTTAGTGCCTCTGTAGGAAAAAAAGGCAGAGCTGGAAAAGACAAGAGGCATAGATGGGAGCAGTGGGGATGGGGACAGTGGAACAAGTTCAACGTTGGCAGTCACTGGTGGCGTGCTCTCGGAATGTTCCCCGTTCTAGTGAATAGCTTGTAGAAAGAAAAGGCTCAAGGATGTAAAGCAAGCCTCTGCTGGGAGGAAAAAAATATACTTCGCTGCTTTACTGCTGCACTGCACGAGTCATTTCAGACTCCCACTGAATTTATTTTGGGGTTGTACCAACACTGTCAAATGGAGAAGTCATTTTCTTAAAAGGAAAGGAAACTTTGCGTATTCCTAAGTGCTTTTCTTAGCTAAAGTTACCCTAAAAGCTTTATTCTGCTTCATTTGCTGAGAATTTTGGAGAAAGAATACTTTTTCGTTACTCAGCTTGCTCAGAATGCTGTCCCACTCTCCTAAAATCTACCTGTAGCCGTAGACCCTTTTGCCTTTAAAAGACTACTATCGACCTGAATATCTTTCAACTTCATTGAGACATTTTGGGAAAAGGACTTGCTTGCTTAAGTTTACGGTTCTAGGGATCTGGGATTTGAAGAATAAACAGAGTGCTAGTGTAAAGTTGCAGATACTAGTTTTTCGCAGTGACAAAAATGAACAGTTTTATTTCTCTGAGATAAGTCTGAAGGAATTAATGTGTTTGCAGACTATTCATTAATGTCCTGCATGCACTAATTTAATTTGTTGTGCTTATGCTTGGCTAGGAGAAGTTGACTGTTACAGATTACAGATTTTAATAAACATCTCAATAATTTACCAGTTGCTGAAATTGTGAACTAGTCTTGGAAGACAAAAGCCCAAATGAGAGAGCTGATGAGTGACACACCAGCCTGCACAATTCGACTGTTGTATTTATTGCATTTGAATTGAATTGGGAGTTTGGCATTACTAATTCTGGGTGGCTGGCTCATCATATGCATTTAAGGAGTTAATTAAAACACACACAAACACATACACAGTCTCCCACCAAGCATCTTGCGGTGTTTTTTTGCATAGTGTGTTTGACTGGTACCTTTACATGGGCAAGGAATTATTTTTCCTTCTCTTTCTGTCCAGAGATCTTAAATACATAACTAGTTTACAAAATATTTACTGCCTCTTGGGGAGCTTTAACAAGCATTTATGGCTTTATCATTTAGGAGGCACAGAGTATCTGGTTGAGTTATTTAAATGTGAAGTTGCCTGATAGGATAGGAATATGTGTCTGTACAATGGGATATATCTGTAGGTGTATAAAATACACTTTAAACAATATTTATACAGGGGGGAAAAGAGTGTCTCCTCCCAAGGTACAGTTACAGTTTCTTCACATGCTTTTCATACTAGACTTGAAATATAGGGTAACTTTATGTTTGTGTGAGATACCTGTGCCTTCACAACTGTTGCGGTAGTCAGTCTGACATCCTCTTGACTTTCTGTTTTATTTTATTTTGTTAATTTCTTGCTCAGGCCTTGTTATAGCATAATTAACTCATAAGTAGAAGGAGGAAAATATTCTTGTGCTTTACCTGACTGGAAATACAGACTGGAAATCTTCAATGCCTGTGAATTCTGCTACAGTAGTCAAGAGAAAAGAAGTGCTCACAGCAATTAATCAATAGCTGTAGTGCCTCTCTGATGATGGCAAGGAGTTTGTTGTTTAACAAGTAGCATCCTTAAAAGCAAAGAGTATTTCCCTCTTAAAGTTTCTATGGATTTTTATCAAATGTGGAAAACTTTGTGAAATCTCCTTCCTACAAAAGGTAAAATTATTACTTGTATGTGAGTATGTTAAAACCCACAAGGCTGCAAAGTAAGCAAAACCTCATCACATTACTGAATTACCCAAACCAGAACTTCTGGAACTTTTGGAATGGGCTGTTTTTCTCTGGAGCTTTGGGTAGCTCCAGCCAGCGGGTGAGGGCCGGCAGTCGCGGGGATTTGCTGACGGCATTTGTCCCGTTCCCATCTCCTCCCACGGCCCCGTTGTCAAAACACCACCACCATAAAGTCCTCACCCACACCCTGTGCTGAGGGTGATGGTGGTTTCTCAGCTCTCCCACACCCTCCAGAGGGGCTGCCTTGCTCCAGGTGGCCTTGCCCGGGCTGGGCCCCGGGGGTGCCATGGCGAGCCCAATGCACCGTAGCCTCCTCTTGAGAGACGCTGCTTGTCATCCCCACGCCGAGCCCTGGGCACCCCTTCCATGCCATCTGGGAAGGCAGGAGTCCCCAGAAGTTGTTCCTGAGCCCACATGTCCTTGGGACGCATGGAGTTCCCTGTGCGGTAGTTCTTGGGAGACAGCAAATTGAGACGAAGTTCTGGAAGAATTTTAGTGAGCTAGCGCTGCTTGCCGGGGCCATGGGACTTGAAAAGAATGTGAGAAGTGGATGGAAATTGTGAGGTGTACAGTAGTAATTCAGAGAAGCTGCCTGTCTTTTTTTAGGATAGATGTGAAATTTATTTATTCAATTGTTTTAAACAGACTAAAAAGGAAACGCTGAATTCCGTTTGCTAGAATTATCAGATGTTGATATGAAGTTCAGATGCTTCCCATGGTATTGGGGGAGCTGTTTGTTTTGAAAGAAATTGGCAAACATTTTCCGATATCCTGGTTTTGATCTGGCTTGGCACTTCTCTTGAACTTGTCCTGTTGTCACCTCGTTTAAAGAAAAAAAAATAATTCCAACATGATGATATTATTTTTGACTTGTGGGACACAGAGGTGAAGTGAAAATGAGGAAAAGCTTGTGGCTCGTTTTGGAAGTTTGAAATGATGATGACCTTGTTTCCCTTAAAAGTACTGTGGGATTAATCAGGTAATATTTCTCAATTCTCAAATTGCATTTATATTTTGCTATTTTATAAATTTATGTTCAATATTTTAAATTTATGTTTAATATTCCAAATTTCCTTTTCCTTCTTACATTTTTTTAAAGACCAAGACTTGAAATTCATTTTGGCATATGCTTTTTGAGATCTATAATAATTTTATTTTGTTTTGCCATGCAAAACTGGTTATATATTTTCTCAGGTTCATATAGACTGTCTTAAGTTTTTTGGGTTGTGTTTTTTTTCCCTAGGATGTGGGTGTCTGACTGCTATTAGAGATAAACATACCATAAAATGTTGCCTTAGTGCTAATTTTCTTTGTGATTTTATTATAGTTTTATTACTGTTCATTTGTTCCAGTCATAACATAATTCTGTTACATTTGGGGGCAAAAATATAAGCAGAGTGAACTGATACTCAATTTTCTTGTGTGAATACTCAAAATTCTTTTTAGTGGTGAGGAACTTGTGGGAGAGGTGTGTGCTATTTTTGTAGTTAAGAGAATTGTCTACATCTAGTGTTCTTCAGGGATCTTTGTAGCTGTGGAGGAAAAAGTCCTAGGAATGTAGTTCATGTGAAGAGAAACCCATACAGTTTGTCATCCTCTTGGTTTCTTTGGTGCTGGGCTTAATTGTTTTAAGAATTTGGGAATGAAAAAACTGACCCAAGTTTGATTGGTTCATCTCAGAGGTTGGGCATGGCCAAAGTTGATGTATCTGACAGTCTGACAGCAAACTGGACTTATTCGCCATTGCCAGCGAAGAAGACCAAAACTAAAGAAAACGTTAATGGCTCTAAACAATTTTTAATGCTTTTATTCCTTTTTTCCACCATAGTTACATGGAAATATTTCACCTGAAATTTTTTGTCGTTTAAACCAGCGAGCCTCCGAGGACGGCGGGAGCGTGCGTGCCCCTCCGCACAGACCCGTTTGTGTTTGCCCTCCATGGTTTGGAGTGTCTCTGCTGGGGGCAGGGAGAGACTGCACTCCAGCCGAGTGTGGTGAAGCTAAAACTCATCACAGTCTGAAAAACCAAAGTGCATCTCTGCACACCATATTTATAAATTTGGAAGTATTCCTGGATTTAAGAGAGAGAATGCTTAATGAAAGGCAGGAAGCATGTGGTGTCCTCTGACCTTTAGGGGTGGCTTGCCTGGGTTAGAACTAAAGCACTTGAGCATAGCTTTGTGCTGGGAGGGAGCTGGGGTTCTGTGTGCTGTATCAAACTACAGAGGAGTCTTCTGCTTCCAGATAAATTCCCTTAGTGTCCTCATTACATTCACTTTGTCAAACAAAACTGAAAACATCTTCTCCCCAGAATTAGTCAGGTTTCAGTTCATAGGGTTTTATCCCTAAATTTTGATACCATAGCCTCACCAGGGCAGAGGCTTTTTTGGATAGACATGAGATGTGTGGGAAGGTGATGGTTGTTAAGGGCGGAGGGAAGGATGTTCTTACCCATTTTGCATGTCTATTAACAAACTGGGTCATTTTGCTGTGTTGTATTTACATGACTTGTTCCTGGGATGGTGTGAAATGTGAATCACCAAAACATGATGATTATTAAAAAAAAAAAAATAGGCTAAATGAAACATAACTGAAATAGAACTGAAAAGCTAAATGAAATCAACTGAAAACAGAACATGCAACATTATTCTTTTGGTACAGTTTCCTTCTGCAGTTGCTGAGTAAAGCCAAATAGTTCTTTTTTTCCATGTCTGTTAAAAATATCTAGGCTTTTGAATCTGAATATAACAGGGACACGGAAAATACATTTCTCTCTTCAGGTTCAGGCTTTGATTTGTTTTTTGCTCCTGGGTTTTGGACACTGAAGTAGAAATTTATGGTGTGTTTTAGAGAAGGCTACTGGTTCTCATCTTTGTCAAAACCCCATGAACATCGGGCTGATTCTAGTTTTACAACTGAGATTAGAATTTGGCAGAATTTCTCAGTGGAAGGCTCTCCTCCTCTGCTTATGTTTTGTAAGTTCTGCTCACTTTTTCTGTTCTTGTCTAAAGTCTGAAATGAATTGTGTGACTCGGGAATGCACATTAGGCATTTGCATGAAATGCCAGGCAAAGTATAGGGAAAATGCTGTGCCATTCTGCAGTATGTCATGCCTCTCTTTTATAGATAATCTTCATGTGTATTAGTGTCATTGATTTAGCGTGTTTTTGTAGAGTGCAAGCATCCTGAATCAGGACCCCATTATGTTTGTCACTGTACAAACACAAAAAAAGAAGGTTTCTTTCTATTCCACAGAGCAGCCTTTGTGCTTAGAGCTTAGAGTAATATAAATGTGTCTTTGTATGGGGAAAATTCAGAAACAGGGAGTAGGTAAGAGATCCCTAGCATGGTTCATGAATAAGATTTCAGTCCTGAAGCCATGCTTAACAATTTATAAATTGAGCAATATATGTGTATGAGTATTCTCTTTCTGGTTTGTTTTTTTTTTTTCTTTCCAGACTCATGTATGGAGAAGTCACTTTACTGTTAGAAGTACTGATATTATTAATAATAGATTCATAATTCCTGTAAAGTCTTTTGATTAGGAATTCAGAGCATTTGGTAAGCATTGATATACAAATCATGAAGATTTCTGTGCTTTTTAGATTGAGACGTGAGATTAGCCTCAACCTATAGATGAGTAAACTGAGGAATGCTGTCACAAAATCTTTTGCATGTGTGAGTTTAAAAAGTAGCAATGCTGACTGGTAGTCCTCTTTTTTTAACCTCGAGACACCATCCTTTTCCCTTCTTGAGATCCTAAGAACTGCAAATTACAGACTTCTCTCTGTCCAATTATAATTTCTAAAGGTCTCATTCTAGCAAGATGAACTATAGTATTCAAATCGCTTAAGAATGTAAAATAGGGACTGTGGAGTATAATTAATAAAATAAATTAAAGGAATGTTTGCAGCCACAGTTGTATCATTGAGGGCTGGGAGGGAATACTGTTTGTAGACCCTCCAGTTATCTTGAGTTGCTTCTAAACCAGCTCCTTACCTGGAGGCAAGTTTGGATAGCTGGAGTCGGGCAGCAGTACCTGCTGTATTTAAGCAGTAATTTGGGAAGCTGTGTGTGCTACGAACAGGTAAACTTTGGTCCTGGGAAGCAGTTAACATCTTCAGCCATATGTACCAGAACTGTCATATATTTTATAACCTAAGGACCAGGCATGAGGTGAGTCCAGGAAAAAATTGTTTGCCTGGAGAGTACTGATGTGAGGAACAGACTCCACTGGAAGTGGCAATGTAGGCAGCCATAGTGAGCAAACCTACCAACCAGCCTAAAAGCAAAAGACCCCACTGCAGAACACAAAACGCACTGTGATTCTTCCTCAAATGTTTGACGTCCGCTTTTTAAATGAGATCCGAAATGAAGGAAATGATACAGGGTTATTAAAAGGGAGGATATATTTTCTTATTCCTGTTAAAGTTCTTCTAATCTGTTTTAGTGGGTTTTTTAAACTTGTTTCCAACTGCAAGCTCTGTAAGAATAGATCTGAAATGCTGAGGTCTGCAGGTAGGTTTACATCTAGGCTGTGTGCTGCATCCTTTACAACACACTGTTGAGAAAGTGGGTATAAACCGAGGTAGTCCTGGGTGGATTTGATCTCTGTTGCCTTTGAATATCATGACTAAGCTATTAAGTTATTCTCTTTGATGAGCTTTTTCAGAGTGACATTACTTTCAAGATAATGGATTATGATCAGGCCAGTTCCATAGTGCTTCAGTCATAGTTTTTCAGCAGTGTGTTCGAAGACCTGTTTTGTGATAGGGCTAGTCAAGGCAACCTTTAAAAACATGCCCATTCATTCTGAGTGTTTGGACTCAGTAGCACTGGTGTTCAGTGTCAGGTCCTAAAAACGTAGGCCTAATTAATTAATTAACATCCATGAAAAAGGCTGGTATTTTTCACCCCAGTCCTCCACAGTGGCATGAAAATGTGACTTGTGAGGAGAGCACTGAGCAGAATCCTGACTTTCCTTACCCTGCAGCAAACATCCATAGGTTGCAATGTCACCAGAGTTTCTAAAGCATCAGGAGGGATTTCTGCAGGCTTCAGCAAATCTGGGGATTTCGGGAGTTCGTTGTTGCTGTGCTTTGGTGACAGGTTAACTATCTTTTTCTCCTAAACAGCAAGTATGCCTGGCAGATCAGAATGATCTGAATGCCCATGATGAAAATTTACCTGAATTATGCCAGAGCTAACATCTGGCCCTTAACAGACTTGGCACTGCATAGAAAATCAATCTTTGTTTTGAAACTGTGTGTTTCCTAAGGTACTGATTCCCAGTTGTGGCCACCAAGGCCTATAGAGGGACTGCTGCACAGAAATGCCTTCTTCCAGATATACATTTGTTTGATTACCCCAGTTTTCAAAAGTGTGACCTCTGTTAATTTGTCACCAGGCAAATTATTGTCACCTGTTCACTGATTCCATGAGAAGCCCAGGCAGACAGCAGAGCCCCATGCTGGTAAGCATTTCTGGTTTTGCTGTTTGTGGTAATAAGCAACCCACTTAGAAATTGACTGAGGTACCTGCAACTGAGGTGACGTGCATGAGTTGTCCAGTGTCGCAGGAACAGGTTCATCTTGTCTGAAACTGATTCCTCTAGAGCAGCTGAGCCTATCTTATATTTACTTTTTAAATAAGCTAAATGGTTATCAGATAAGAAAGACAAAGTCTTGCTCTCAAAATTGCCTACAGAATTTCTTGCTAGATGCTTCTTAGATCAAAAAAAGACGAATGGAGTTTCTGCTGTTGTATTTGGGTAGAATTTGATGTAGAAGCTTGTGTTTTTAAAAGCTGCGATAAACACTTAGAGCATAACAGAGCATTATTTTAAAAAGGAGATAAATACAATAGCTTTTGACATACATGTGCAGTCTATTGAAAGGCCATGCAAAGCACTGATACCAATTTAAGAAGATGATCTTTTGCCTTAGTTATACATCTGGGAGGTATTAGCTGAACATTTTGTGGAGAACTGTGAATACCTTAGTTGCCAGTTGTCTAAAGTGCAGCTAATGATTGCTTCAGTGCCAGTGTTTTGATGGCTAGAACCTAAGCCTGAATATGAATACAAAGAACTCCATCTAAAAAAAATGCGTGTGCGCACACACTTCTTATACAAAACAGATTTTAACCATCTGCTTGGCACTTAGCTTTGCAGCTATAGGCTCTGATATGAAAGGGAGCACTGTCCAGATTATGAAGGGTATCACTTTCATTGGCACCTTAGAAAAATCCCAGTGTTTTAGAAAGCTTGTTTGTCCAGTGGTTTTCTTCAGTGGAATAATGAAAACAATACCCTTGGCCAAAATTTTGTGTCTTCCGTCGTTTTTCTGATGGCAGCATCTCCCTTACCCTTGCAAAAAATATTTTGTAGTGCGGAAAAGTTTCTGTTCTGCACCTCAGCATTTCTGAGTGTATCACAGGAGCCTAGATGAGTGGCCCTTGGAACTGACACCCCAGATGGTTTATGACACAAAGCACTGTTTGCTTAGGAATACGTTGTAGAGCAGAGTCTGTTGCCCAAGCATTGCAGAGCGTGTCAAATCAGCATGGAAGTTAATGGACCAAAAGCTCTTCTGAATTTAACACTTTCCCATTTGATTGGAATTTACAGCTTTAAATCAGGACCACAGTCTTCCTTTGGTGGTGCAGTGGTGGAAAGCAGAGTTGATACCATAAATTACAGGAATATAATACAATCATTTTGATCCAGTTCATCTGTTTAAAGGCTGAGAATCAATGAGACTGACTAAAACCTTTGGTAAAACCCTATTTATGGAATATATAGCTATATAAAATAAATTTTGAAAGTGGGAATTTGGTACTCTGACCAGTTCATGTTTTACCTTTAAGTTAAGCAGAGGAAAATCCACCGTAAGTGAAAAATAAATAATCTGTGGAGCTTTCACTCTTTCTTAGTAATTGTACATAAAATATGCAGGGCAAAACAGTTTCTTCTTTCCTTTTCTTCCTTGAAAGTCCTTCTTTGAAAAAAAGCTTTTTCCCTTAGGGGCGTGTTTGGAAAAAGATGGCAAAAATGCAACCTCCTGTGTGTGACAAAGCCTCTGTGTTTGGCCATCCATTTAGTGCCGTGTCACATTAGTCCTGCATTGTTAACACCTTTGGACAGGGCTAAGGGTTCCTTGCTGCTGTGTCTGGAGAGCTGCTTATGTCAGTTCATCATGTTTCTGGATGCTTTCCTCGGTAAATGTACTTCTGATTTATAAGTAGGGCTGGATTGTTTGCTTCTAAGATGTCAGGAGGGTGAACAAAAGGACTGATTGATATTTACATTCTCATTTTAATAAAAATTTCATTTTCTGTATGTTACGGGGTCTCAAGAAAGTGCTGCTTTCAACTATTACATTTTATTAGCCTGAGTCTGGCTTTTTGTGGAGAAGATCCGAGATGCTGATAGACACATAAAGTTGGATTTCTATGGATAAAATGATGATAATATTGGAAGCTTAAAAACTTCTGCATAGTTTTAGTTGAATTGTGACGTGTGGACAAAAATCCAACTCTTTTAAAAAATATGTGTGAAATAAGCCTTAACAGTATTAATGTTTTCAGTCCCAGCAAGCAGATAGACTTGCAGCCCTCTCTCTGTATTATACCCATCCTTTCTCTTCCTCAGCTGCTTCCCTTTCACCTTCTCCCCACATGCAGTCAGACTTGCCTTCTATGTTTTTATGAGGAGTCCTGTTATTCTCCCAGGTAGGGATTAAAACAATAAGCCTATTACGTTTAAGGAAGTTCTGAGGCCCTTTCAGTGATGTTCCAGATGGAAAGAAAGGCAGTTCTTCCACCATGTCTCCTTGTAGCAGCTCTACTGGAGCTGCTGAGCCATCTGATTAATGAAGCAGCTCTTCATGTTGCTTGCCATAAAACGGGTTTCTTCAGGAGTGGGAAATAACAGCCTATCAGCCATTGAGCATTAATGATTGCACAAGAATGGGCTCCTGTATTCAGGGATGGGGGAGAAGGAACTCTGCAAAAAAACCAGTTTCGAGTGAATTCATAATGAGGCCTTTGCTGCTCAGCCTTCGTGCTCTTTGAAATTTTAGAGGGGAAAGTTTTCTTGACCAATGTCAACAGTTGGGTAAAATTCGTTGCTTCCCCTCCTCCCTATAGGTAATATAGTCGTATTTATTGTCAGTTTATTTTCTGTAGATTCCTCCAGTCCTCTGTGGTTGGGAGGGATTTCTGGAGTGACTGCATAGCAAGGTAAATTAGAGATGGCAGTTGGGGGTGTGGGGGTGTGGGAGGAAGAGTTGGGAGAAGGAGGAGGCAGAGGGTAGGAGAATACAGCTACAGTTTTTAAACAACCTTCCAATTGTCCCCCTTTTTATTAAAATGGCAGCTTTTAAAGCCAGACCCCTGAAATGTTTAATTTGATTTACACTGTTAAGGCTAAGTTTCCCCTATGCTCTAAATACGAGATGAGCAAATATCTTGCCCTCTCCCTTGTTTTTTTTCTTCTCTTTTTCATTTCTTCTTTTGTTTCTAGCACTAAAATTCTGGTTGTCTCTTTGTGTTGGTTTTAAGGAAACTGCTGTATTCTATCACCCTTCCCACTAAGTTTAGCCATCTGACCTGTAGAAATCTTGAGATGGAGAGAGGATGGTTTTCAGAGGAGGATGCTCTTGTGATTTTCAGTGAGTTTGGTGTTACCATCAGGTTACAGCTGCAAAAGCATTAAATCTGGGTGCGAATGACTAAGTTTAGTGGTTGGATTTCAACCCTCTTTGTGGCCTGTCTTTCTATAATCCCAAATAAAAGTTTGGTTTGCAATATGCAGGTGCCAAATGGCAATGGAATATCAACCTGCCAGTGTTTGACTGTGTAGCTCCAGCATAGGAGGGAAGGTGATGTCAGGCACGTGTCAGTGCAGGACTTTGGGAATCCCATGGAGCATTACATCTTGTGTAATTCAGCATCTTGTGCCTTCCAGGAAGCCCTAGACAAATACAGATTTGAAAATCTCCAGAAAAAAAAAAGTTGTCTCCTAGCTTTAAAAGGCTGCATAATGTAGCAATGGGGAACAAAGACACAGGGACCTCCTTCTTTGAAGAAGATAATTTATTGCAACAAACCAAGCCTTTTTATATTCTAAACTTAACCCAAAACAAACACTCACTGGCTGCCTGCCACTGCAGTGTCGCTGTTCACACATCCTTTTACCCAGTCAGTTTTTGAATCACCTGGTGGCTGCACACGTCCCAAAAAAATCACTGCCCCATGCATGAGGTGACCACGTGCCAGCCATGCAACTCCTTCTCTGGCTGTGTGACCCATTTTGTACCTGCTAGCTGAGCCTTCCCCAGAGTGCTTTCTGTTGCTCACCAGAAGTAAGCAGGATTTCTTATCTCCCACAACATAACATCTGTACTTTCAAAGATTCTGGTGTTATATTTAACACTGAAAGCAGGAGGAAGGCATGAGCGTGCATGTAGGAAGAGTACATGATTTTCATAAAGAAATAAAAAATTATTTGGGAAAACATTGCATGTGAGCCAGCAAGTACAAAGCACTTGGGAGTCCTTTTAGAATTATGGGGCACTTTTGAGTGTTTTTAATTGTTTGGCTCATGCATCCAGTCTCTTTGTAAATGTACCCCTTCCATGGGTATTTTAGGAAAAAAACGAGAGCTTGTTTTTCCCTCTCCTCATTTTTATCTGTGTGAAACATCCAAGTGAGTGCCTGAAATAAATTGTTTGCCATTTTTAAACCCTGTATCAGGTAGAGTTCAATAAAGCAAAACGAGTGTATTGTAACTGAGAACTCTTGTGCAGATTACCTGTTTTTCCTTTGACATGAAACAACCCGGGTGAATATGAGGCTCTGTGTAGCAACAAGGGTGGGTCTTGTATTGTGTTTTTTAATTTTAGAAATACCTAGGGAGAGTAACAGGTAAATGTTTGATTTTACCAGGTGCCTGTGTCAGTCCAGTTTTCAGCTCTTATGGACAGCTTTAGAAAGGAGAACAAGGACTGAGTATGTCCAGAGAGCAGTGTTTGCTTCCACCTCCTAAGCTTTTATTTGTGGCTCTTCAGCAGCTCTGGGTAGTGGGAACATCCCGGGAAGTTTGTTCTTCCTCTCCCTTTGCAGTGTCGTGGTGTGAATGAACAGAGGCTGTGCTTGTCACTTGGCCTCCTTGCACAAACCTCACATTCATGTGCCACCGTGGGGCTCTGTCCAGCTCCCACTGCAGACAATTGTGAGGCTCTCATTGACTTCACTTGGGTGTTGGATTGGGCCCATTAGACGGGAAGAAAATAAAGTGGAAGTGTTGTTAATGATGCCTATTGATGCTTTTCCTGGCACAAAGTACTGCAGATAATTGTTTCTAGATGAAATGCAGTTGCATCTAAGTATTACATTTATTAGCTTTTCAAAGGAGGGATAACCAAAGTGGACATATGGGGTATTTGAAGTGTGATTGTGTGAGACTAAGATAATTTCAGAAGAATAGCTTAAGTCGCAGGATATGTGTGATGCCCTTTGTATACAAGATGTGGGATTGTGGAATTTATTTTGCATGCACTGGTTCTCACTGAGAAGGAATCCAGAATACAAATATATAGTCATATTTAGAATATATGAAGAGTGCAGACTCGCTGCTGTAGACTTCAAGACCTGTTAATCAGGCCTGATAGTGATGTGATCTCTAGAAATACTTCAGTTAAGTAGGTTTAATCCTTATTAACAGTAAGTTGCTTGAAACCATTTTGGGTAAAGTCTGGGAAGGAATATAGTAGATTGAACACATAAATAAAGACCAGCTCTGTTGGGCTTTGAGTGACTATGATTCCTTTGAAGTTCTGTAGATTTTGGACTTGCTAAAGCATCAGGTCATGAGCAAAAGAATTTTCACCTCATCTTCAGTTTTTTTCTGCTGTAATTTTCAGTGTCATTTTCACATTAAAACAGGACACTGCTTACATTTCTGGTATAATTTAGGTGTTTCCCCAGCCTTCACCATGACTTGGTGAGACAGGAAGATTAAACAGTCTGCTTTTCTTAAACCTATTCTGGGGTGCTCAGGTTAAATGATGTATGCATTTTCTCCAGGTTTTGGAATGTTTCCTGTTGACTCCAGGGTGATTTTGCTGTGGAGTACTGTGATCCAGAGCCTCTTCATAACACAGAGAGGGGAGAAGGCAGTGCTTGTTTCAGTGCTTTCTTCCCATCCACTGTGGGGGTGGAGGGAAGGAATGAAGTGGCAGGGCTTTTGTTGCTACTGTTTTTTGGAAATGTGCTCAAGGAACTATTTTGGAAGATGATGGTGAGGTTGTTCCTACTATTTGCACTGCATTGACAAAACATTGTGCTCTTGTATGAGGTAATAGATGTGGTTTGTGGCGATATTATGAAAACATTGCCTTGTTATGATGATTGCAGAAAAAATCCCAACTACATGGTAACGTATTTGGAATATTTTATTGAAGTGAAACATGGAAAATACAGCATAGCTTGGAGTCCCCTTGGAATGATTTCATGTTTGGGGAATGAAGAAGCAATTGTGAAGCACTCAAAAGGGTGTACCTGACATCAGTTAAAGAATAGATTTTGGGCCATTTAAGTATAGTTTAGGGTTTTTTGTTATTGTTTGTGTTTCTTTTGGTGTGGGGTTGTTCAGGATTTTTTAGTATCCCTATTACTTGTTAATTTAGTAGGTAGCAGGATGCACTTTTGCATGGCTAATAATCCAAATTAGAATGCATGTTTTTATTTTGTCCTGTGAAATATAGGCAATACTACCTAAAAGATGAAAAAGTTAACTGCTGCTGCTGTAGAGTAAGGAATGGGACATGGTTAACACCTAACAAGTTATGCAGTGTAGTCACTGAAGGATGTCCAAGTACATAAATAGAGGCAAGAGGACCACAGACTCACTCCTCTCGACATGTAGTCTTGAGGTAAGGCATTCAGAAAAGTAAACAAGGGGAGATTAATGCTGTCATTTCACACACTCCAACTGGACAGGCTGAATTCCTGGGGGGTTCCCCAGCTATGCTGACTGAGAGGTTTGAAATTTTTTTTTTTTTTAGTTTACTAAGGTTATACAATTAAAGCAATACATTATGTCCATGGCACTTGAACATTCTAGGTTTTTAAAATTACTTTAAAATTACTACTTTTAAACTTTTATATGCCTGCTAGGTGTGTGAGTATTTCAGTTCTAAAACTCTGCTTCATCTGCATTTGAGGTCTTCCATGGTGTTCAGATAATCAAGTCAAAATCTCTAAGTGTTTTGTTAGGAGTGTTTGTATGAGGATTGGGTGCCAAAAGAGCTGCATTGGAACAGTGTGTCACTGAACCAGCAAACCAGCACTGTTACTTGCTCCATTTTCCTTTTTTTGTGAGACTTTTTTCATCTTTTTTGTTGTATATTGCAAAACACTAACATATTTATCATTCAGAGAGCTAAAACTTCTGCAGTATTTTCTTACTGCCTCTTGGTAATGACATGTCTCCTATAAAGCAGAGCAGGATCTACAGCAGAGATGTAATGAATAACCACAGTCAGTGACTGTGATGTGCAATTGATTTCTGTTTTTTGAAAATATACCCTTAATAATTAGTCATTTGGCTGAACTACTGTATTCTTCTTTATATGAGTTGTGTACAGAAAGAGGCATGATACATGTTATTACTCATATGGCTGTGTCAATAATGATACAAGCTATATAGATGTGAAAAAGGGAGTAGAACAAATAATGGCAGAGGACTGAACTAAAATATTTTCCTTTAGGTAAATGGTGGCACTTTTTGGTACATTAAGAAACCACAATCTCAGAACAATTATTTAAAAAAAAACAAAACAAAACAAAAAAAAAACCAAAAAAAAAAAAACCCAAAACCTTTGAATGTGTTATGATCAAGTCCGTGGGGTACTTTTTCTGGGTGCCTCCTTTACCACTTTATATAGTGATTTGACCAAATGTGCAGCATTGCATTTATTCTGTGAAGAATGTGATATTTGGGTTCACGTTCTGTTTGCACAGGAATGTCCTATTATGATGTCATTGGTCATACCAGACTAGAACAGCAGAACAGTTAGACTGACAAGGTGTGGGTCTCTAGAAAATCACCACAGATTAATCAAAAAGCAGATGTTAGTAATTTATGTTGTAAAGCTCAAAATGTAGTGCCCGGAGTTTCTGTTGGAATCAGTGGCAGCTGGAAGTGCTGAGATCTTTGCAGGGTTAGGCATCCTGCTAAAGTCAAAAGGACTTTTAACTCTTGGATTTCATCTCAAAGAATCACAGAATGTTTTGGGTTGGAAGGGACCTAAAAGTTCCTCTCATTCCCACCCCACTCTGAAGGACAGGGATGGCACCCACCAGGTCTGGTTGCTCAGGGCTGCATCCAGCCTGGCCTTGAGCTATGGAATGCTTCTCCTTGGAACATCCATGGTCTTGTTGGGCAGTGAATAGGGAATGGAAGAAGGAATTGGCACAGTAGGGGTGGGTTGCGACTGCTTGCATGGGTGAGCTTATGTGAGGGACACAGCTACCTGCTTTCTGTCCCACTTTTGGAATTTTGAATGGAAGGTGACATGATACTGGGCCCTTGGCTCTTGCTCTTGGATTATTTTTTATTCTTTTGGTGTGTTTAAGTGGTGGCAGTGGGTCACTCAGAATCGCTTCATTTTGTTCTGTAACCAGGGTGTAGGGGAGGGTTTGGATGGTAAATTATAGGTTGGGGACGGTGCTGATGGAAGTATATATGGGTAGCAAAAAAAGAAAGAAAAGGGAAACAAAAATTGTTTTAGTCTTTTTAAGGTGTATGGCTGTACAGGTTTTGAGATTCATCGCCAAGTGGAAAAAAGTGAGAGACCAAGGGAAATGATCCTGTTTATTTGACTGGTTCTTCCCTTGACTCTATAAGCTATCATCATCTTGATGCTGGTTGTCTTTCAATGTATAATTAGTCTGGAAGTGAATGTGGGTGGTATGGCAAAGTATTTTTTCAGAAAAAAATAAACAAGGAAAAAATGGGCTGGTGAGGAAGAAAAGCCTTGTGTGGCTTTCCAGTTTTTTTGGTTTGGACAGTGCATGCATGTAACTCTGGAAACCAAAAATGTCCTGAGTGGAGGTCCAGGGAGACTTCACTAGGAGCAGTCTGGTTGAAAAATGCCCCAGTTTATTTTGATGATGGTAATGCTTTGTGCTTCCATTGTGCCCCATGTGCTTTGGCCTCAAGGTGCTTCACAGATATTAAGGGATTAACTTGCACAATGCCGCTGAAAAATAGGTATTATTGCTGCCCCCCTTTACAGTGCTGGGAATTGAAGTCCCAAGGAGCACAGCTGCTCAGCTGTGCTTTTGCCTGGAGAGAAGTGTTCACGTTAAGTCACCCCAGTGCAGTGAGAGGCTTGAATAGGTCAGGAGGAAAAGTTGGTTTTTGCAGACTCTTGGGTGTTTACAGCTCTTCAGTTCATTGCATTCACGTTGGGCTTGGTAGACAAACTTGCAACCTTAGAGGGACAGGAGGCAAAATTGTAATTAATTCATCCCTAATTGGCATAGCAGTAAATAATTCTGATTAATCCATTGCTGGTTGTGAAGATGAAGTAAAGCTAAACATTTGAATTGTGGAGAGGACAAGGGGAAGAGGGGGAGTGGGCAGTGAAAGATGGACAGAAGCAGACCTTTCTTAGGCCACATGGGTAGAAATACCTATAAAAATAAGAGACCTTTCTTATTTTCTCCTCAGATTGCCTCTTGACTTAATTAGGTGAAATGCAATGAAATAGACAATTTTTTTAAAAATCACTAAATTTTCTCTTCCTCTTCTTGTCTTTCATTCAGTCCATGAGAGTCTCTGGAGTGTGAAATGTGAAGACACCAAATTGGAATTAATTTTGCTTTTTCATTTAACAGATTGTGTTACATTAACACCACACCATTGCCAAGCAGCAAACCTTTCCTTTCCTCAGATGTTAGCTGCTAATACAGACTAAGAACTGCTGAAAGAATACTGAAATGCTTTATTTAAGTTTCTCCTCCTTTGTGGTTCAAGTGGGCCCTGATTCCGCTAAGATGTATTCACATGAGCAGGCTCACTGAGTTCTCTTTTATTGCTTCCTGGCAAGTGAGCTGGATTCTATTTCATATACCGTGGCCCAAGTTAGAATTTCAAAGCTCACCCAGTCCTCAGAGAGACCTTTGCAAGGCTCTCTTCTCCTGTAACTAGACAGGCACTAAACATACTGAGGGCACAATTGAATTAATCAGGACTACTCATGTACAGAAAATCAACCAAGATTCTGTTTAAGAGATGACAACTTTGATATCATAGTGTTCATTATCAGCCCAGGAATTGTTACTGCTCATGTAACTGGATTATTAAATTGTTTGCTGATGACAAATCTTGTTTCCAATATTAAACATACATTGAGAGTCTTTGTGTAGTTCTCCTGAAAAGAATTACCTGTAAATCACATCACAGGATTTTTCTCTCCCTAAACTGTGTTTTACTTGCACTTGTGAGTGTGGATTTGTTTGGGTTTTTTTTGGTTTTTTTTTCAGTCCTGGAAGTTTAACTCAGGATATGACAGTCAGGCAGTTCTCTGTCTCTTAGTGTATCCAGAGCTCAGGACTGTTCAGTGAGGTGGTGCCATTTGACATTATCCCTGTCCAGAATAGAAGCACACCTTAATAGTTTGGATGGATTCCTTTGTTTTCTTTACTCAAGTTTTAAGTATTTATAGCACAAGCTCCTGTAAGAGCAGCAGCCCATTCCCTGGCACCATCTCACTGATAAAAATACAAGTCTATTCCCTTCTTTTTTACCAGATTTGTGTGTCATCTCTCTGTAAGTTTCTATTCCATTTCAGCCTTCCTGCCCTTTGAACTAGAAATTTCATATATATTATTTAAAAGCTCCTGGGCTGCAACTGTAAACCTAAATTATTTGAATTTGAGAGTGTCTGAGCAAAACCGTCTTTAAGGGATGGTTCTTCTTTCGGCTGTGGTACTGTTGTGTTTTTCATCTTTATGACTGTAATCCCATTGCATTTGGAATTATTGGGACTCAGTGTGGAGTTGTTGCCAATAGACAGAGGTCATGAACCCAGTCAGTGTTTTAAATGTGAACAAAACTCTTACTTTGTGTGTGTGTGTGTGTGTATTTTAAGATGAGTGGTTGCACAGCTATAGAACTAGCCTGCATTTCAGTTTTTACAAAATCAGAGAAATATGTTGCCGTGCTGCTGGAACTGCCATTCTCAGGTGTAAAAGACTTCAGCTGCTGCTGTGTTACACCTACAACCCATGGTGGTGGCAAATCACCTGGTTTGGGGTATTTTTACCTGTAGACCAATATCAAGCTAAAGTAAACTGATATGCTTTGTAACCATGCAGCCTTTTCTGGATATTATTTTTTACGGATATTATATTTTCTGGATATTATTTCCACATACTATATTTCTAAAAAATTTCATTACCTGCCTTTATCTTGCCTTTAATATTAATTATTTGCTTCCTTTTATGATATGAGAGTACATGATTAAATGGTTGTCAGACTCACAGTTTATTGTGCTCCTGTTTGGGATCCTGATGGTGTGCCAGGTGTCACACCAGAGGTGAGAGGTGTGTGACATCCATGGCTGCTGCAGGAAAGTTAGCTGTGACTGTCCATTGAAGGAGATTAAAGTAGGAACTGTGGAACGTCAGGTGTTGTACTTTGGTCACAGTATTTCCAAAGATTCTGAGGACTGTGTTTGGTGTATGTACTCAGCAATTCTGGAGAATAGTTGTCAGAACATTTTCATTAAGGCTGAATTGGATTTTGACATGCATAGTCTTGTACAGACAGGTCCTGCTCTGATTCTGTGTGATGTGGACCTGAGATGGTGAACACTTGGTCTGTTCCAGAGTTCATTTTCACAGACAATGTCTTGAACTACCTTTTCAAATTTTTACTGTTAGGTTGTAAGCATTGCCTTGCAGCAGAAGAAAGTCATAGAACTGCAGAGGGAAAGATGAAGTTCATGTATGTCAGCTTGGGTTTGGCAGTACAAAACAATGTGCTCTTTATTAAGCACAGTTAAATTGCTTTAAATTAATTGTGGCTGCTACTATACATGGGAAGGTAAAGAATGTAAAATATAACATTAATAAGAAATTATTTTTGTTTTAAAATAATCAATTAACCACTTTCCTTTTAGTGGTTAATTGATTTTTAAGCTGCCTGGAAAATGCAGTGGCTGGACAGAATTCCTTAGCAAGGCAGCTGCCTGCCCTGGAACTTTGCTGGGTTTAATAAGGGCTGATTGCACAGGTGGCAGTGACAACAATGGTAGATTTTCTGAGAAATCTATTATTTTCACAGTGCTGCTGATGGAAGAAACGCTTAGTAGCAGCTGATAATTAATGATCAATTTGGAGATTATCACCAACAATTTACAAAGGTTGACTTTTCCTTTAGAAGTCCCTTTGGATAAACTGGATGGTAAATTACCTGCCTAAGGCTTTTACTTTACTTGTGCTAATAAGATGAAAATGAATATGTTTGAAGAGCTCTGAGCTGAACTTTTCAGGCTGCCTGATAATCCATACAACTCTTCTTTAAACATCTTAAGTGAGTGAGCAAATAGAGACTATAATAAAATTGAAAAGTGTCACGTGAAAACGTTACCACCCTAAGTAATGGGGCATGACAAATAAGAGGCACTGCTGGAGAGTTCATATTTTCATTTTATGGCATGCATTAAATATTTGATCATCAGCCAGCAGAGAGGAACAATTGGGCTGAGAGTATCATTTGCAAATAGAAGGGCGAGATTTAGGTTGTCACAGTCTGAGCACAGGATGGAGAACTTCTGTATCTTAGTCCATGCTTCAGTAGTTCCTCTTTACTTGGTGGTGTGCAAACCACTTAAGATCCCCTTCTGTATATCCTTAGATTGGAAAGAGGAGTTAGTAATCTGTATTTACTTAGAGGGGATAATAATCCCTATTTACTTCACAGGAGAAGGAATATGTGAAGAGTAATTAGTATTTGTAAGTGCTTTTAAGAATGATGAAAAGGGTAGTGCAAGTATAGAATGTTTGCTAATAAATTGGGTACAAGAAAGAAGAGGAGTAATATGAGGTTTATAGAACTATGAAGGTGCTTGGAGACATAGATGAGCTCGCAGTCAGATTTTCAGAAATCTATAGGTATCTTAATATTTGAAGTATATTTGAAATTCTCTTAGCAGCAAGGCAAACTATGGTTTTGCCACTTTAATATCTTTTAAAATCTGGCTTGTGCTTTATATTCACATCATGTGGGGTGGGAAGGAGGTTAGAGTGAAGTCAGCAGCTTGGTAACAGCTGCACTTTCTCATCATCCCCTGTATAGCAAACATGGAGATGGAGGATGAGGGAGAAGAGAGGAGAAAGTTAAAAATCTTTGAACATCTGACGAGCTCTTTTACAAGGGAGGGGTTTCCAGACTGCTGAAAATGCCAGCCAGTGAAACTGGTGAAAAGGATGCAGTGACATTCTCCTGGTAAATGCTGGGTTTAGGGGTTTTTGTTTGTTTAGGGGGGTTTTGGGTTTTTTTTGATTGGTTGGGTGGTTGGTTGGAATTTTTTGGGTTGTTTTTTTTTTTTTTTTTTTTTTTTTTTTTTTGGTTGGTTGGTTGATTTTGGTGGTTTTGTTTGTTTGTTTGTTGTTGGGTTGTTTTGTTTCAATTATCACTGCCCAGAAAAGAGGGCTGAATAGATTTTAATGTAAATATAGTCATTAGGTTAAAAAAACCCATTATTACAGTCTATTGGCAGGACTCCACATAGGAACTTCCTTGAGAGTTGGACTCAATGAACCTTGTGGGTCCCTTCCCATTCAGAATATTCTGTGATTCTGTGAAACTTAGTTCTGCAGCTTCAAAATGCAGTAGCTGATGAGAGAACTTAATTTTTGTCATCACTGAAGTGTCAGAGCACACAAACCCACTGGATAAATCAATGATACGAGTAAGTAATGCAAGCAGCAATCACCAGTAGAATGTTTCTTTTTAAAAAGGGAAAATCCGAGCTTGTGGGGCATTTTATAAAGGCAGTTAAACATTCTTATCTCTTATATAAACGTAGAAAAACTGGGAGCTAGAAAGATTCAATAAATTATGTGGGATCACACGGGATGTTGCTGTCTTCTGAATTCTTAATGTTGAGTCCTGGTTTCATGGTCCATCCTGAGGCAGAGTAGGCATTCAGGAGTAATCAGTCTGGTCATAGTTTCAGTATTTGTGCTTCTTTGGCAATCATCAATGCCAAAGGCCATTGCTATACTTCAGAAATAAATTTCTCTGATGTATTGCAGTCAGTCCTTTCTCCTAGATTTCATTCAACAGCTCTAGAACTTGCCAGGTGGCCACTTACCCAAATCAAAAGTTATTTACTACCTTTTTCAAATAACAAACAGGATAGTGGACCTTTCCTGTTGTGTTTTATAGCCAGTTCTGGCTGTTCACCTTGAAAACATAAATTATCATTAGCTTGTAATACCAAGATATTTGTTAATATATGGTGCTAATGAATCCAGGATTTTTCTCCATGCCCCAGTTTATTGTGACTGTAATTATTTCCAGTCAATTGCTTTGGGTGCAGCAGCTATGCCACGGAGTGACTATAGGCATCTTTCTGTAAAGAAGTTTTCTTTCTGGTGTTGCCTTCAGATAGATCAAAAGGCTTTCTGTTGCCCATGGACTGCATTTTTACATGGCTGAATTATTCTCACTGCCAAATCCACGTAGCTCATGTAGGAAAAAGAAAAAGTGATATATGTGTGGGGAGTGTAGAAGGGGGGGAAAAAAAAAGTGGGAAGTAAGGAATTTTGTTGTTCATTTTTGTTTAAGAAATAAGCTAATTTTCTGGGATGCTCAGCACCTACACCTCTTCTGCCCGAAGGAATCCAGAAGTCCTCCTCCTCTTGAGGGCCAGTGATGCCTTTGGAATGCCTCATTTCCCATGCAATGGTCATTTTCCTCACGAGCCTTCTGACATACGTTTTAGATCTGAACATCTGGATTCAGATTCACTTATAATATAATTACGTGTATCCCCAGCAGGGTTTTTGATAGAAGAAATCTTTTCAAGAAAGCTTTTATACCACTTGTTATGGCAGTAACAGCCAGGTTTACTTTACTGTAATATGTGTTTATTCTTTTCAGAAGACTGTTGCTGTCATCTGAAGTTGGACTTGCGTGGCAATCTGTGCCTTAGACTGCTAAATTGTTCTAATACATCCCAGTAAAAGCTGTTGTAGGCAAGAGCATTTTAATGGTGATTTTTAAGTCTCTTTGAAGGCAGTGTGTGAAGAGTGTGATGGAGGGGAAGAGTCAAATGTTTATTTGAAAATGTGTTTGAATGAATCTTCCTACATAAATTTGCCAGTATTAAGAAAGAGGGGCTCTGCCCCTTTTAGATCACAAAGGCATCTCAGTGGGGGATGGTTTTGGTAATGGAAAAAACAAAAAAGGTTCCAGTATGTGGTGGAGAGGTAAAATAAACAAACACAATGGATGATTACTTCTCTCCATCAAGGCTTCTTTATCCTTGCAAGCTCAGTCAGTGGTCAGCATGTTAGCCAGCTGTCCTGGTTTAGGGCAAATTTGGGAGAAAACCTCCAAAGGGGAGCAGCATCCTCCGAGTTTCCTTGGAGGGGAGGATGTTCCTTTCAGGCTATTTCTCCTCTCCACCCCACTCCACAGCTTCCAGAGCTTTTTTAAGTAGACTCTTGCGGTGGTGGTGCTGTACCTGCCGCTGCATCCTTTCTAAAAGAATATTGGAGGCCCTTTATCATTCTTAAGGTTGTCTGTTCAGAATGGTATCCCATTTTCCTGTTTGTTGATTTGTTTTTACCTTGCATGCCAATATGCATTTGTTTGTGCAAGGAGAAACAAGTGTTACATGACTCAGAGTTGTGTTTTTCTTACCTAGCGGCTCCAGCAGTGTCTAGCTTTGTTAAGCTGGGTAATTATCAGCTGGTTATGATTGTTCTATTGTCTTGCAGTTTTACAGGTATATCTTAGAATCAAACAAAGCAAAAAAACAGCTTTCAGGCAGCTGAAGTCAATCCATTTACCTACATGAGAAAGTGTGTTAGCATGTGCAAGCAGCTTCTGGAAAGTGTCCAGTTGTGCTGGAAATGGAACATCGATGCTCAGAAATCAGAAAATTACAGCGGTGAAAGGGACTTGTACAGCCCTGCTACGAGTGAACAGATGTGTGATTGCACCACCCATGTTTTTAATGTAGATCTTCAATTCTTTCGTTTTTCTGAATAAAAACTGGGAAAAGAGTACAACAGTCATGAGGTAACTGAAGCAGACTTCACAGTACAGTGTGCACAGTTAGTGAGGCAGGAGCTGTCACATCATACCATAAATTTTTCCTGTTCTATCCCTCATTTGTTGGGCCAGAGATGATCCATGGCTGTAGATCATCTGAAGTAGGAGATAGGAATGCAAAACCATCTGAACACTTGAAAAAAGTTCATTTTCTCTCTTTGAATAGCAGAATGTCTGAGTAGAATTATTTTTATTTAAACAATTTTTGTTTTACTCTATTGGTATTTCAGAGTAATTTTCCGAGGCAGCAATTTTCACTAGTTTCTGAAAGGCAACATCTGGGCTTTGGAACAATCTCTTTTCAGCTTTGAAAATCCTACCTCAAATTGCTTGTACATTATAAATGTTCAATTTTTTTTTTTCCGATTTTTTTTTTTTTAGCATAATGGAAAGGCAATGATGTATTTATTCCCTGTGATTTTATCCTCAAGTTCAGTTTGATTTTTCTTTCTTGGGGTCTCCAGGATTATTTGTTCCTGGGCCAAAAATGCACCTGTCATGTAGAAACCCTCCAAGAAGGGAGGAGCATGCACATGGATGTGAACAAAAAAGAATAATAAAAATTCTGGGCAGCTGGTATTAACCTGTTGGGAAGAAAAGGTTTAAATCCATTCGAGACATTGCTCTGCTTAAGTATATTTTTTTTCCATACCCCCTCTCACCACACACACAGATGCAAAACTGATTTCACTGTGTCTGTAGTTCTTAAAGGTACACTGAGGCCTCAGTTCTGCTCCCACTAAACTTAATTAAAGGCCCAGTATTTCACTGATGCAAGTTCATGCTGTCAGTGGTTATCTACTTTTCTGGCGTGATCAGTTTTGCCAGGAAACATACAGGCCACCTGTGGATGGATGTGTTCATGTGTGCTTGTGGGTTTTTGGGGTTTTTTTGGTTTTTGGGGGGTTTTTTTTGCAAAGTGCTAGACATGGTGCAAATGTGAATGCAAGTGATGGCTGGAGCAGGAGTTATATGATAAGGTAGAATGGTAGTGCAAATTCAGATGTGTAAATACCAGTGAGTACCTTGAGAGTCATTTCATAAGTGCAATTATATGTAAATTTACAGGAAGTAAACAGACATGCAATGTAAAGTTATTATTCTGAACTTAACGGTAGGGAAACTGAGAGTGAAGTGGGGAAAAAAAAAAGAAACTCGTAAAAATTTCCGTGTTTCTGGTTTGTAATTACACACAAACTCTGCAGACGAAATGGTGCTTAGAAAATAGTTGAAATACCATTTGTTGAGTTTAAAATTTAAAGAAAGAAAGGGGAAAGGAGAAGGGGGTTGAAGCTCAGTGGCTCTTTGTTTGGCACTCACATCAGACAGTGGCGTGGTGGAGGAGTGGGGAAATTGTTTTATATTCTACCAAGATCTCAGTTAAAATAATGGCTCCTCACACAGAAATCTGGACATCTTTTGGGATAGAGTTCTTGTTAATAATGTTGATTCTACTGAAAGTAATGAATCATTTAACAGTGCTTGGAAAAAAAAAAATTGTGTCGGCTTGCTTGCTGTGAATGACCAAGAATAACCTCCCAAAAGTGCAAAAGTTTTAATATTTACTAACTTTTCAAAATGAGCTCATGCTTCCTCAAATTTCTTTGTAATAAGTTGGTCAAAATTATTGCCATAATTTTAAAGCTGTTTCAACTCCTTGCCTTCATTTGTCTCAGTGGGAATTAGGTGTGTGCGTCTGTGTATGATGTATGGATTCTTGTGCTCTCACACTCAGTGTCTGCAGCAGGACTGACAACTTTTCTGTCATTTTCAGGTATTAGTTTATGCAGTGGAATCTCAAGGCTTGGAATCTCTAATTGTTTGTCTAGATCCTCTTTGTAGTTCAGCAAGCAGAGGAGTGGTGATTACCTAATGTCACAGTGATTGAGACAATGCTTTCAGCAGCGAGAAGTTCCTAAAACTTTACATGAAAATAAAAGCAAGACTGCTATTTTTGTGGTGGCATGATGACAAATTTTACATAATAATAATAATAAGTATGATAAATAAATAATAAAAAAAGCAAGATGTACGAGGAGCTGAAGAGTCAGGGGAGGTACATTTCTGATAGGTTTGTGGCTGGAAGGAAAGGAAGCCAGAGTTAATTTGAGGATGCACTGGAAAATAAATGAGCTTGTGGATTTAATTCAAAATCATCCAAGCAGAGTCTTTTGCATGAAAGAAGCCAGTGATCAGGCTCAGTTTACTTGAAACATCAACAATGACTGCATCCTGCTGTTTCAGAGTTTGTGCTGATAGATGCTTATCGTCCTTGACACCGCGGCACCACCCCTGTGTGCTCGGTGCCGTAACTGTGCCATCACTGCGTGCCTCTTCTGCCTTTGAGAAGTGCTCAAAACTCACAGGTTTTGAAGTTTGATCTCTTAGGAACACCCTTTTCAGAAAATCTCATCCTGTAGTTCCTGGTTTATAAAGGTCTTAGTGGATTTTTGGCTCTTTTAGCTGATATTATAAATGAGTGAAAAACAAAAGGGTGATGAACTTGCCACGTAAAAATCATGAGAAAACAGGCTCCTGCTGAAGCTGATTTTGAATGTGTGTCTCTGGGTGAATTGCTGAATGTTCCCGCTTAACACACACCATTAAGATCCAAAGTCTCTGTGAGATCTATGAAAGAATTAGGTAATATTCCTTACAATAATATAGATAGGAGTACATTCAATACCTTCCAAAATCTCTTTTGGTTGAAGGCTGCTTTCTTTCAGGCAACAGTATTTCACTAAAAACTTGCTCATGCACAGTCTTTCCCAGTTACTTCCTTTAAGAAGTCCCTGAAAAGCTTTGTGTAGCACATGGTGGGAATGTTCAGCATGAACTTTTTTTGACAATGGATTTTTACTAGACTTGATTTTACAGTGGTTTTTTTTTTGTGCATAAATTCCTTGCAAGTGCAAAAAAATGGAGATGATAAAATTTCAGTTGATGGCATACAATTTTTAGAAAGTGGTTTTTGATTTTTTTTTCCATTTTTCTAATAAAAGAAAGGTTTTGTTAACATTTTCTTGAAGGACACTTATAACAGCTTTATTATTTGAGAGTTTCAAATCTTGTCAAATTGAAACCATTTATTTACCAATATGGAACTGCTCCAATGGAACTTGGAGCAGTAGCTTTTCTCAAAAAACAGTTTCCTCAGTATGTGGAATATAAGGTTTATGAGCAGGGCTGCTGATACTTTAAAATGGATTTGGAATAAAATATTCCCTTCCCATTCTATATTCAGAATCCTCTAAACTGGAGGACTGTCCAAAATTGTTCAAGTTACCCCATACAGAGGAAATCTGGAAAGTCAAAGGGAGAAGGTGGGCTGGGTGAAATGGAAATTATGGGGTGCCCCTAAGCATAGGATTACTTGTGGCAGCTCTAATAATAGACAGCTGCACAGAAATATTACTCAGGTTATGCTGTAGTGATCTTAGTTTGTGTTAACAAAAATGACTTGTTCACCAAAACCGCCTTTGAATAGCACAAGTTATTCGTAGCATAGGTGTATTTTAAAAGATCACTGATTGATATGATCTTAGAAAGTAATAATTAACAGATTATTCCACCTCAGTGTGAGTGACAGATCAGAGCACGTTTCATGCACAGTTTTTACTGATTAGCAAATTATAGACTTTTGCTTCTTTTTCCTATTATTTTTTTAATTGTAGAATTACTTCAGTGAAGAATTCCAAACCAGGCTGTAAATGACTCAAAGATATTGCCAAATGAAGTCTGTTTTTAGTGGTATGTGTAGAAACAAGTCAGGCTTGCAGTTCCCAGTGGGATAGTGTGTGGGAGTCTGCCACCCTTACTCATGTTGAGTAATACCTTATTACACAAGTAATCTTGTCGAAATTAATAGAGTTGGTTTTTTTAAAGGTACTAGTTACTCAGTGTACATAAATAATGAATTACTTTGGGGCCAAAACAGAATGGAAACTGTTGTTAGTGTTAACTGGCACCTCTTGCCAGGGCTGCGTGTAAGGAGAGATCACAGTTTCAGTAAACCTGGGAAAAAGAACTGTTTTATTAGCATTAAATGTGGTCGGGGATGAGGCAGATGCATCGCTGACATTTTGTATAAGCTTGTGTTCATGCATCTATATGTGTGTGTGCATGCTTATACAGTAGATATATGTAGCAGTGCTGCTGTCTGTAATCATAATTATTTCCTGCGGAAAGGCAGTCTGTAGCTTTCCAACAAGTACTGTAATTAGAGGTAAATATCCCTGCAGAGAGTCAGATTGAATCCCATTGAAGTTTTTGGACTGGTTTAGCACTTAGTATTTGATTTGGACTCAGGCTGTGTTCAGGAGCAAATTCCTGCTGCTGCTGATACTGGGCTGGTGTTCCAGGTCTGCTCCTCATCCTCTGCTCCCATCCCTGACACACAGGGCTGAGGGACTGTCTCACGAGAAAGCCCTGGTTTGTGGCTGCCAGAGGAGCTCAAGAGGTGAATGTTTTCGTGCCTGTTAAGAAACTGGCTGTGTGACTCCAGTCAGGCGCTGTCATGCCTGGTTATGGTGAGAAAACAACAATGCCTCTCTTGATAAGGGGGGAAAAAATAAAGTCTTGCACAGTCAGAATTTTGACATACAGTTTAAATCATCTTTCTACATTCTGTGGACTTGGAGCTGTCAGAGAGGCAAAGCCTATGTTTCAATGGAAAAGCTTTTTATTTCTTTAAAAAGTGTACCACCTATAATTATCCATAACTTTGCAGGCCTGTTTTAATGCTGTTTTATAATTACAGGTCTTAATGCTAGATTATAGAAAGTCATTTATAAATAATCAGAACAGAGGGACTTGGGGAGTTTTTAACCTGTAGATCGCTGTGGGTTGTGTGATTGCTGTGACGGGATTTTGCCTGTGTATGTATAGGGTGAGCTGTGTAATGATTGATGAATCCCTTAATTAACTCCCAACAAGTTAAGATTTATGGCCTCATATCTTTTTCTCCTGACACATCTGTGCTTGACACTTTTGAAGACATGGATAAGCCCCTTCTCCAAAAGCTTTTATAGGTATCTGAAATGTTTCTGAGGTATTTTGCTTAATGTAACAAGATTAGAGTTTTATGACACAAAATTTATTAAATTTTATGGCACGAACAATCGAATTGGAAAGGATGCAGGTTGTGTGCTAGAGGGCACTATCTCCTTGAGTACTGAATACCACTTCAGATTTATTTTGGGACTACAATCAAGGATGAAATGAACCGAAACCAATGAACAAATGGAGATGTAGTGGGGGACACTTAAGTTCTGTTAAAGATAGTAATAATAAAAAAATATAGCTATGGAAAGATCACTTTTGTGAGACACTGAATTCAAGGGAAAAAACAAACAAGAAAAATAGTCATATTTAGCAGCCTGAAATTATTTGGATGGAACCAATATGTGTAGGAAACAATTCATGTTGATGTAGTGTAGCTCTTACTTGCTCCAGTGGGAAAATCCAGCCATGCTGAAGTCAATGCAGAAACTGAGATCAATAGACACAGGGTATCAATTTAAGCCTACAAAGAGTCTGTTACAAATTGACGGGCAGTAAAGAAATATTTGGAGAAACTGTTGTAATATGAATCACATAAAATATTTGTTGGATAAGAGTGAGTTAGAACAATGAGGTTTTTGCTTCCCTGAAAAAACATTCTTCCTACCAGGAAAAGAATTTATTTAATGAAAATTGAACAAAAACCATGTTTGGGTTTTTTAACGGCAGTTTCTGCATATTAAGAAGCCTTTCTGAAAACAGGTCTCTTTACAGGGACCAGTATCAAATTTGAATTCATCACCAGAATTAAATGTTTAGTTCCATCCAAACCACTGATAAAATCAAATACGGAGAAGCATTTCGTAATTCCAGAGTGTCTGTGGAATGGCCTGGGTACAGCCTGTGTCCCGGTGCATCACAACTTTGCAGATTTAGGTTCTCTAAAAAATTAGATTAATCTTTGCGGATTTAGGTTCTCTAAAAAAACATCTACCTGTTTTTATTCAGTAGAAATGATTAATGACATTTCAAAATGCAGTTGTTCTTGAAACAATTAAGTTGCAAGAGATTTCATCTGCAGCGGCACTCTTTACATTCAGAATCTGGTGTGCTGTAGTGCTTTTGTACTTTTCTGAGTTACATCTTAGGGTTTGGGGTTTTTTTTTAATCCTATCCATAAACTGATGCTTCCTGTTCCACTGTAAATCTTCTTTCAGAGTGATGTAATTGAAAACCATTCGGAGTTTAAATCTGAGGAAAAGATCTTGAAGTCACATGAGCTGTGAACTGTTGTGTTATCACTGAGGGCAGATCCAGGATGTTTGCAGTCCTTTGTTAGGATGGGATAATTCCAGTACTTCATAAGATCTAGATCTGTTTAAAAGAGCTCAGTTTCAGGTAATGTTGCTATTCAGAATTTAGCTGTTTCCCTTTCCTTCTTGTTTGTGGTGGGAATTCTGCTTGCATCTTAGATATGAAATCTGTTAAGGGCTGGTATTAGCTAAGTAGGATAAACAAGATTTACGAAAAGAAGAGTATTAGGGGATGCATGATGTGGGGGCATATCAAATTTGGGAAATGGACCAATCAAGCTGTGGAAATGATGAAAAACATTTGTAGATGACTTTTTCTTGTTTCATGTTTTCTACTTGGGAACCTCTCAGAGATTTGATCCTTTGCTACTATAGACTTTGATAGTTACTATCCTTTAGGAAAACATTTCCAAAAGCAGATGTGGATCTATTGATTTATTTATTTAAATCTTCCATTTTTTTTGTGGAAATTTCCTAGATTTCATAAGGAGTAAGAAATTTCTCTGAAACTGATTTTTGTCTGACTCAGGCTGGCTACGGACAGAGCTGCCTGAAAACAACTTGCATTTGATGTCTGAGCTGTCCAGGTTTGTGTTTCCATTTCTTTGGGTGTCCTTGGAAGACTAATGCAGATTAAAGCCTCAACTTTGCTGGCTTAGCCATTTTAGTAATTTGTTAGTCATCTAGGTTGGTGATGGGCACATGGCTTGTAATTTAAACTGGATGTTTTAGAGACAAAAGGAGAAGTTTCTTTTACCCTTTCTGCTTTCACTTCAGTTTGGTCTACAATCCAACTTGTAGGTTTTCATTTTAGATCAAAAGCAAAATAATCTCTGTTATTACAAGTGCATGGAGGTGGACACCTCTATTATCTTCCTTGTCTGTTTATATAAACTCCCTGCAGAAAATTATTTCATCCCTGTTGGGAACAGTGACAAGCAGAAGATGATGACCTGAAACTCTATATTCGCATATAAAGTTAACAGAAGAGCTTTATTTCAGTGTGATATTCAGACTTTCCTTGTGAAGCAATGTGACAGAATCTGTGTTATTACTGGTTAACAGCAGTAGGAGTTCTTGACACAGTTTGAGTATATAATATATAATCCAAATCATCAATACAAAGCAAGGCATCCTCTCTCTCTGTAATTTATTGTCAGAGTGAATTGCTGTGGAGACTTTTGTGCATGGCTTACAATATTTTCAGTCATTTTATCAAACATAAATGCTATAAAGTCTAGAAAATTACAGTGGAATAATCGAGTAATGATCTTGTGTCCGTCCCTTTTTGTTTGCCAAAATTGAGACAACTGCTCAGTGCTGATTTTCAGAGGGATTTTGTAAATGCTCAGGCCTCTATTAAAGTAGTGTTAAAGTGAGTAACCAAAAAACTTAAATTCAATAGCAAATGTCGATCTTGGTGCAGTACAATGCAAAATATTAATAATTCCCATTAACTTTGGAAGGGAGCTGTGTGGATTCTGCAGAAGGGTTTGAGATCTGTCACATCAAACATAGCTGTAAAATGCTGAATTCAGTGGGCTAGTAGAAAACTGCCAGTAAGAGTCTATCTGGTGATCTCTGTCTTTGTACATATGCTTTGCTGCAGACACGTAGGTGGGAAAGCCTAGAAGACAGAATTCAGGTAGGATGTATGAAGTGTTAGTCTGTTGGACTAAGTCAAACATTAATAGAAAATACATATTGGTTCTCTAAGCACTGGCAATAGGTGGTGTTCAGAACAGGCAATGCACAGCTGCATATAGGTTCTGGTAGGGATTTTTTTGTCTGAGTTTTTGTTGTTGGTTTTTCTGGTTTTTTTCCTTTTCTTTTTTTTTTTTTAAATATAATCTAACTTGGCTCAGGAGGCAAGGCTCAAAATGAGATCATTAGAAGCAAAATAAGTCTTAACAAAGGGCTGTTTAAAGTCACTGTTTGTTTTCAGACCCAGATGACTGCTGCTAAGAACCATTCCGTGCTTAATATGCCAAATCGTATGGACATGCTCCACCTCACAGCAGCCCCACACATGGTTCAAGAGGCTGCTGGGCCTTTGAAATGGAGTGGACAATAAAAAATGGGGTAATTAGAATCATAAATACAAGATTTTTGAGGAGAAGCAACATTACTTCAGCCCCCTTTTTTAACTTTTGCATGCAAATAGTCTTCAGTTTCCTCGTTTACAACTTTATTTATTTTTTTTCCCTGTGAAACATTTCCCTATTTTTCATTTCTTCTTTTGGCTGTCCCCATGAGGATTTCTCCTCATTCTGCTCCTTGCAGATGCCCCTGGTTACCTCAGGGGGCCGTCCATGGACATACCCTGATTTTCATGAACAAGGTTGCTGTAATTAATCCCAGAATTTGTCTGCATTTTAAGACTTCATGTATACCCCTCTTTTGGAGACCAAGCTGAGTTTTGTAAGATTTTCAGTAGTGCTTGGCTTGAATGATACTTTAATTTGCCCATGATTTAGGATTCTTTCAGTGTTTCTAAAAGTTGAAGATAAACATGTCCTATCAGGCATTATCAATAACTTCACAATGCAGGCCTGAATTTCAAGTCAATATTTCTGTGTGGTTTTTACAGTGTGTGCTCTGGGTATCTTCCTTGTGTATCCTTTTTTATGTAGTTACAGATATGTTACGTTTTCATTGAGTTTTTTTTCAGATCCTAGCTATGGATAATTTCATATATAGATAGAAAGATTTGATAGCAGGTCTGCATTCAATCTTGACCTTCATTCAAAGCCCCTGAATTTATGTTGTTAAAAAGCTTAGATTATTAATGTCCAAATGTTTAATTGCTTAACTATACCAGATCTGCAAACCTGGAAAGATCCTTGCAACATGACTGTAACACTCAGTTGCTCACATGGATGAGATTTTGTAAACACAGACATTTTGGCCTGCTAGCAAGTTCTTTTCTTGTATTGTATTTTATTTTAATTTCTTTTTTTTTTT
>VZRH01004154.1:368815-413758 GCA_013397555.1 Urocynchramus pylzowi | reverse complement strand
GCTTCTTTTTTTTTTTTTTTTTTTTTTTATTTTTTTTTTTTTTTTTTTTTTTTTTTTTATTTTTTTTTTTTTTTTTTTTTTTTTTTTTTAATCAGTTGTGGTGGATAATGAGATGCAGATGATTATTCCTTAAAAGCTAGGTTGACAATAGCTTGTATCGGGAGACATTCCATCCTCATAGAGTCCCTTGCAAATGCAAAACTAGATGGGTATTTTTAAAAGGAATTGCATTTCATTATGCAGTCTTAGGTGAATTTTCATGTTTAAGAAGCCAGAATACAAGAGAGTGCTATATTAGTGTATTATTCTCACAACAAACAAGGCACTGTTCTGTTGCTACCTGCTTGGCCATTGTTCCCAATTGTGTGTGCTTTGCAGTGGTATTTGGATGGTTTCCTGCTCTCTGCCAGCACAAAAAAGGCATTTCTGTTACAATGGCCCCTAACCACACAATGACGGCATTAAGGATTTATTTGGAGGTTTCATTATTTTCTCCTCTTTTGTTCCTTCCAGGATGTCTTCCAAGCGACCAGCCTCTCCGTATGGGGAAGCAGATGGAGAGGTAGCCATGGTGACAAGCAGACAGAAAGTGGGAGAAGAGGAGAGTGACGGGCTCCCAGCCTTTCACCTTCCCTTGCATGTGAGTTTTCCCAACAAGCCTCACTCTGAGGAATTTCAGCCAGTTTCTCTGCTGACGCAAGAGAACTGTGGCCATAGGACTCCCACTTCCCAGCACAACACAATGGTAGGTTTGCTTATGCTCTATTGTGCTTCCATGCATTCTCTGAGTTCTGCCTCTGCAGTAGTTTGGTATCCAGATCTGTACTCTATGGAGTGTATCATGCACAGCCACACGCACAGAACACGCCACAGTTGTGGGTCAGCCTGGCTGGGTTGCCCCTGCTGTCCACTACAAATGCTAAATCACTCGCACTGCAGGCTTTTCCTCACCTTTGCCTGATGGCATTCAGGGTGCTACAAATTTGTTAGCTGCACTGATATGAGTTGGAAGTGTATGTGTTCAGCAAACAGCAAATGGGTTTGGAACACTCAAAGTGAGAGTCACGTTTGGCATGGAGTCTGAAGCATTACCCTGATGCCAAGTTTGTGCAACAGTAAAGCATGAAAGACTGTGTAAAGGGTAAAAAAAAAAAAAAAAGAAACTGAATTCTGATGACTTAAAAACTTACATCTGATGTGTAATTCACGTCACAGATACCCACAACAAAATTTACCGTGCTTATGAAATTAAATTAACTTACGTCTTTTTGGCTTGTGAATTTCCACTCTACAACTGATGCTGAGCACTTAATTCATGGCATGCAGCAGTCCAGGGGAAGCCCAGAACTGGCTGTATCTTAAAGAAGACAAAACAATGCCCTGTTCCTTCCTAGTATTGTAGTGTCACTATTCTGTGTTTGGGCCCTTCCCATGGAGTACTGATACATTTTCAGAAAGGTTGAAGGGTGCAGAGAAAGGCACCCCAGGACTGAGGCACTTGGACAAAGCTCTGCTGTGAACACAGAGCTTGCACAGCTCTTGCCTATTTACAAATTGGCTGTAACTTTTCTGTTAGTCCCCCACTTTGGCTAGGGCACTGGTAATTTCACTAGAAGTGAAGATAATAAGTGGACCTGCATATTTGAAGGCTTTTAAAAAGGCATTTCAAAATAGGTGGTAGTGTATTCTCATAAAAGCCTGCAAGAGCTCCACAGTGGTATTTAAGCCCTTACAGCTCATTATGCATATGTAACAAGCCCTAAGTAAAAAGCCTTAGGGATTATTATTTCCCATAGGACCAAGTCACTGGATATTCACTGAAGCTGCTCTCCTAGACAGAATAACTCATTGATCCTGATCCATTTTCCTTCCTCTTTTGGGGTAATGCTTAAGCTCAGACAGTGGTTTGGAATACATAATTTTAGTTTGTGTTATTGCAACTTTACATGACGAAAGAACATCACTGGAGAAATTACTCATGGGCAGACAATGCCATTATCTTTTTCGAGCTTGTTTATTTCTCATCCTTTATCTTATGTTTTATGGAGATGAAATTCATTAATATAATAGTTCCAGTCAGTGGGATGTTAGGGTATGTAACTAATGTATGGACTTTGCTATATTGTGGCCTATTTTAAGAGAGTGTTTTGAAGATAAGGAATTGTTTCTGACAGCATTTAAGTCAATAGATAAACTTGTGATGGCACCAGTAGTGTAGAATCAGACCCTAATGAAATAAAAACATACTGTTTTCTAAGGAGTCCAGCAGGAGTATTTCAGCTACACCTCACTGGAACATTTAACTGCTCTTTAACTGATTTTAACTAACTTCTTTGCTTCTTTGTTCATTATAGTTTTTAAGAACGAGAGGTTTAGCTGTTCATCTAGTGTAGCTTCCTGATATGGAGGCTATGTTTAATGTGATGTCAAAACAGTGTTTTCTGTCTTTTTACATACTGAATCATGGAGTGTTTTAAATAGGTTTGCTGCAGCAGTGACACACTGCAGGCTTACCTGAGGCAGTGTTTGGGGGGGTTGTAAGGGTCTAGTTTTGTCTTCATACATATTTAAGAACATTGCCATCCTGTATGAATGTAACACTTGGTACTACCTTTCTTTTAGTGAGGACTGTCTTGTAAAAATCATCACTCAGGTAGTTCAGAAAGCATGTAGCCTATGTGTCTCCAGAAGGAAGGAAGCGATCGGTCTAAATGAGTAAAATAGACATAATCACTCCCTCTGCTGTTGTGGTATGTAGTTATCAGAAGGAAATCACTGGATAACGTTTAGATGACTTCAGTTCATGTGCTTAGCAGTGACAAAAATCATTCCCAAAGGGCATTCACTTTCTAACATTACAGAGGACATTTTTGTACTGTTTCATTTGACATCTGCTATTTTATCATCTCTGGGAAGCAGATCCAGGTGTGTGCAGGTGTGCACACAGCACCACAGACTGCATTCTGATAGAGTTTTATTGATAAAGTTCCAGGATCTTCACTCTTCCCAACTTACACTTTGGAAGATTTACCAAGTTTTAATAACTTAGTGAGACAGCTCAAAATTATGGGTAAATTTTTATAAGAGGGGGGTGAAATTCCTATAAGGACATCTTCAAAACTAATCAAAATTGGCAAAAATCTGCACAGCCCATCTTCCCACCAAAATGAGCAGGATATTTCTGAGAATGTTGGAAGCGCAGCCAGAGAAAGGTTAGTGCAGTGGGCACAAACTGAAATGGAGGACCCCTGTGAACATCAGGAAATGGTTTTTTGTGTGAGGGTGACTAAGCACAGGAACAGGTTGCCTAGGGAGGCTGTGGAGTCTCCCTCAAAAGTCATCTGGACATGGTCCTGGCTGGCTCTCAGTGGCCCTGCTTGAGCAGAGGGATTGGGCCAGGTCTCCTCTGGAGATCTACCAGCCTCAACCAAGGCAGGGGTGAGTCTATCTCAAACTGTCTTTCTCTTGGTAGAAGAAACAGGATACTTATTTTAAGTAGGAAAACTCTACTCCTGATAAGAAAAAAAGAAACAATAATTTATCAGACTTAAAGCAACTGTTCAATGGAAAATAAAAGACAAATGGTTTGACCTGGAATATATCCAAGAGTCCCCTTAGGATGTTCATGGCAGGCCATGAGCTTTGCAGGGAAACACTTGAGGATTACAGTATCAGTCAATAGCTCTTTTGAAGAAACCTATTAAGGCTACAGTATTTGGACAGCACAGATAGTTGTTAGCTCATCTAAGTTACAAAGGTTTGTTTTACTTTTTTCTATTTGCCTGCCTTTATGTTCTATTTGTCTGCTTTTGCAACTCTCAAGACCACTGAGCTCACCAATGGTGTCTGTGTGCTAAATTCTGAAAATGAGAAATGTCAAGGCTAAAGGTACTGATTAAAGTATACCTCAGGCAGGGTGTGTTTAAACCATCCTTTTTAACTATAGAATATCAGTGAAATGCAGGATGGGATTAAAAAGAAATAAATAAAAGAAGTACTGAAGAAAAGGTCAAACTGGTAAGCTATAATTTTATCTCTCCCTAGTTGTTCCAAACTGATGACTGTGTCTGTACTGGTAGCCCATATTTGTCCTATACTGTCAGTGGGATTTAGAATTCATTTTCAATAGTTCTTTAAATTGATAGGAAATATTATGGTGCACTGTTCTGTAACTTTGTTGCTTCACACTAAAAGAAGCTGTGTTTCTGTGGTGAATGAAGTTACTCCTGTGTAATTTGGGAATAATATTAAGAATGGCAGTACTACTGGTCAGAGAGCTTACCAGCACATTGCTTCATGCTTTTCCTCCACTTGTTCAATGTAAAAGGTTGCTTAGTGCTTCATTTGGATTCTCTTATCATGTCTATCCTGGCCTGTGCTTCACCTGTTGGTCTGGAGTTGTCAGCATATGAATGATGGTGGATCAGAACAGCAAGCACTGGAGCACTCAGCTATTATTCCGACCTTCCGAGGAGAATGGAAATCTGAATGCATATAGCTTTTTAAAAAGTCAAATAGGACTCTAATTATACTGAGCTAAAGAATGCATATTTAAAAAACAACAAAAAAAACCAGCCTCACAGTCTTTTTAGACAAATTTTAATTTCCAGTGTACCTTTGAGCATCAAGCTTAGGATAAGTTATTGTGATGATACAATGCACAGTGTTGTGAACACCAGTGCCTTTACTGTGCCAGCTCTCATAATGAGAATTTCATTGTTTGGGGAGAGCAGTCTCCTACACTCTAGACAAAAGTGTAATTACTTTTGAACGATGTGGAATGTGCTCAGTTTAATAGCATGGAGAATAGATTCACAAAGATTCAGATAAAGCTAGCTTGGAAGCCATATGTGCAGTGTGGCAGTATGAAATTGTTAGCAGGCACCATAATGACAACACACACACACATGCGCGCGCACAATTTCACAGTTTAAAGTATAAACTGTTGTTTTTGTAAGAGATAGGCCTAGCTGAACAGCACTAGTTCAATTAAAATAAACCAGAAACAGTGGTGAGTTTGCATTTGTCTGGTGTTCTTTCCTTCCTCTCTTAGTGGTAAATTGATGTTTATAAGATGATGAAATGACATTGTTGCAAACACTGCATTATAAATGTCATCACAAAAGTGGCACGTGGAAGCAGCTCCCACAGATACAGTTTTAGACTTTTACCAGAGTTTGATCTTTACCCTTGCAGTATTTCAGGGAATCACTATGTGGGCTGTTAGGAAGGGGAACAAATGAAAAAGAATCAAGTCAGGACCCATCAAAGAGCTGTAGAAGTTGCCTAGTACATTGTTTAGTCCAGGCCCTGGAAAACTGCAGTCCTTGAGAATCAGCTGTGATGGAGCCAGAAACAGCTTTGATAACTCTCCTGGCTGCCTGACAAGCATCTTGCATTCAGGTTAGGCTGATCTGCTTGTCCTTGTCATGATCCGTGTTCTCCCAGGGCTCCCAGCCTGTCCCATCCATGTGAGTCCTGCTTACATTACCTGCTTGAAGTGCAGGTCCTGTCTAGGGCACGTAAAGAAACAAGAAAGCTGTCTGCATTAATCAGGTGAGTCAGGGATCAAAGCCATGGTGCAATTCAGGAGCAGTGTGCTTTTATGGAAGTTTCCCTCTGTTTATTGGACCACCCTTTTAACAGTGACTTTTGCATTTTTGTAGCCATGGAACAGCAGAGTGGATACATTATTCCCAGCAGAAATCAATGGGCAGAAACACCTGCTGAAGTTTGAGATGACACATTGGTGTTTTGATCAGACTTTGAAAGGTCCAAAGTGGCATTAAATAGGTAATGAAGTAAGAAAACTTTTTTATTTTTTTTTCCCCATCCCCAAGCAGGAGGGTTAAAACTACGTTTAAACCAATAACTTGACAAATCAAGACCAGACTTATAATAAATATTGCCTGGAATATAGGGAGCAGATGACTGTAGGTTTTTAAAGGCTATGAAGAGAAGTGGAAACAGCAGTTGTTTGTTTTTGCTGAAGACCATCTTACTGTGAAGTAGTCATGTTTTTAATGGATTCATTTGAATTCAGTTAAGCAGAAAATAATCAACAGAAAAGTAAACACCTTTGTTCTGTGGAAGTGCTGGGAACTGTATGTGTCCATTGTTTGCAAGTGATTATGTGCCTAGGCATCAATTCATTGACTTCATACTGGAAAATATCTTCATTTAAACTTACTGCATAAATACCTGTAAAATCTAATTGAAGTGAGTAGCTGAAAAATTCTGCAGAAAAGAGAGACAGGTAGAACTGTAAAGCCCACATTTGGTAGGAATATTCAAACCAGATGCTCTCTCTTATGAGGAAGAGAAAAGAACTATTAAATGCCCCATCAAAAAACTATCTAAGCAAAAATCTTGGTCATCTTTCTAAACAACAGAGATAACTTCAAAATTTCATTTCAAATCTGTGCTATCAATTTGAGGAGCACCAGTGAGGACTAGGGTATGGAGAAAGCCCCACTAGGACTGCAAGACCAGTTTATAGCAGCAATCCAAAGAGACTACATTTAAATGTTCCTACTTCTTAATACGTCTTTTGCTTCCAACAGACACTCCCTATGTGTGACAGAACACAGGTAAGGTCTGTGGGATCTTCTCCATCCTGTTGGAAGTCAGACACTAGCTGTGGACTTTGTGTAGTTTCTGCAGTCTAAGTCCATCCCCTGTGGCACTCTGCTCAAATTTATTCTGAAACTCCACCTTTTTTTTGGTGACAGTGAGTCTTTCTGGTGTTGCAGTGAGACACAAACTCTGCTGCCAATTAAACACACAGTTCTTCATGGTGCTGAAAACAGAAGTCCAGAGAAATGTAGTTTTAAATTTTTGTGCTTTTCCTTTCCTTTCAGTGACTGTATGTCCTTTGGCCAAGCTGCTGCATGTTGAGAAGCTTTTGGCCTTAGGCTCAGTGTAACTATTATCAGAATAGAGAGCAGCATACCAGGCTTCCATACTCTTATCCAACATATTCCTCAAGACAAGGCATGTGGGAATTCTGAGTTGATTATGTTTTGCCCCCTGCATAGCACACACTCCTACTTCTGGCACACCACCTTGACTCATTTTTGCTTCAGTAGATGTTAATTCATTTTAGAACTTTCAGAACAGTTTCCCCATGTGCTTTGTGCTTGCTCCACACACTTTTCATACCCATGGTACTTCCGAGCAGCTGGTGTGGCTTTCTCCCTTTCTTTTCACTGCAGGTGCAGATTTCCCTCTGTTTCCAGCCTTATAAGAGCCAGCTTTACTCTATCAGTTCCTGTCTGCTTGCAGTTGTCCTCTGAAATCCTTTTTCTGCTTTGCCCATTTTCTTCCTCTGCTTGTAGTCATATTTAGCTTAGTCATTTTTATTATTTAATCCATTCTAAAGCCTTTTAGTAAATAGCTCATATGAAGACGTTGCACAGTAAGAATGATTGTTGCACTATTTGCTTACACTGAATGTCAGTAAAGTAGGGATGATTGGTTTGTGATATGCAGCTCTGCTTAGTAGAGCTATACCAAACCTAAAAGGCATTGTGAAGTGTTGGTCGTGGTTTCTTGAATGTCCTTGAATTGCAAGGAATCCCTGTGGTTATAAACTCTGGCTCTTAGAAGTGCCAGAACCTTCTGCTACACTCAGTGCTCACAGTCATGTTGTACAGTCTCTTCTCTCTGTCAGATGTTTGTGCCCATAGGAAGTTACCCACTGCTGTTGGGATTTGAAGCATCTCTTTATTTTCTGTCCTTTCAATGGACGAGTGACGTGCTCATGTTTTTTGCACTGTCTCTTTAAGTGTGATTTTTCAGGTTGTACAAAATTCAGTTGGATTAGGCTGTCCCAAGGCCAGGTTGCTTTCTCTAATTTTTCTTCCCACTGTTAATGCATTTTCAGATTCACCAAAAGTAATGGTGGTTGTAGTGGGAATGCAAAAGGTATTTAAAGTGTTGTGTCATCCAGTCATGTTTTTTCCCTTTCATGGAGCTAACTGCATCATCTTGTCTTAAGTACATCAGTGAAATACCACCTCCTTCTCCACTGTAATAAAACAGCTATTAATTTTCTCTAGAAATTCATGGCTGAAGAAGGACCTTTGGCAAGTTAGACTGCAGATTTCATTATGTGTTCACTTAAGAATGGGCATCTACATTGGTGGGTCAACTCCTAAGATGTGTTCAGAGACCTCTCTACAAGAGGAGATTGATGTGCTGCAACATCTCTGAACCAGCCAATGTTCCAAAGTGTTTAAAAGACAATGAAATGGAGGAAACAAACTTTCTTAAGTAAAAAGAGTCCTTTATGCTTGGGGTAGCAAGCATGTCTGAATACTTTGGCCAGCCTCATTTCCAGGTTCTCTTTAACACCCTGAAGTTCTTTGTTTCTTTTTCCGATTTAGTTGCAGTTGTGTGATCAGATAAGGCATTCTTGCTCTTTGCAAAGGAGAAGTAGACTTTGTGAATCCCATTAATGTAGCATCACTAGATAAACCAACAAAAGTCACTGAGTGAAGCTGTGCCCAATTTAACTCAGGATAGCTTTTGCCAGGGCAGTGTAAACAAGACTGTAATTATATATGGAAATAGTCTGCTTCAGCATCCTTTTTTTATGCTTTTAAAACTGAATCCCCCCCAAGGAAAAAATAAGAGCTCTAAAGATTAACTTTCTGTAGTTTGTACAGGCAGCAAACAAATTACATAGATTGTCTAAAGCATAGACCGGTAAAATCTAATATCAGACTGTTATTATCTTTATTTATATTGTACCAAGAACATGATTTATTTTTATAGAGACACAAAAAAGAAACATTCCTGCCCCAGAATGCTTAGCTTATGACCCTGTTCCTGCAAAATAATCTGGTTGATTGGAACCTAATGCTGATGGTAGCAAGAGGGAGGGAAGGAGAGGTCACTGACTATAGCTCCTTCTGCACATAGTTTTCTGTGGGATTGGATTTTGATGACAGAAAATAAGAAATATTATAGCAAAAGGTAAAATCCTTCTGACATCTCAAGTCTGAATTACTGGGGTAGATTGTATGTGCATCTCTATGCTAAGTCATGTCAGAAGTGGAAGCTTGCATTTCTTGTTAGTACTGCTAGCCAGAAATAATGCAAAACATCCGTGCTTCAGACTCTCCTCTGCGCTGATTTTTAGATTGAATTTAAAATGTGTGTTTCATCTCTGTAACTGTAAGTGAAACCTTACTCTTTCCCGTTCTTTTCATATTGGACTGCTGCAGTGATAATCAGGAGACCTGCTTTGCTTTGGATCCATCTGTGTTCAGAAGCAGCAGTATTTGCTGAGGATGTGCAGGTTTCCAGAAAACAACCAGATACAAATGCAGAGCTTAGCACTGAGGATTTAGTGCTCTGTTAGGAGCAAGTTAGTTTCTTGTACAGTTTTCATTTAAATTTATGGAGTCTCAGTGATAAGTTTCTGGTGATTATTGGAGCCTTGGTGCAGCATGAGAACATTTTGGCTTTTCTCATAGAGGAAAGAAGTTATCTCCTCTCACAGAATGGAGTTGGCCACTAACACATAATACAAAGCCACGTAAATCTGAATGTCACTTTTGGGGTGAAGATTCAATGGTGAAGTCTCCTCAGACTGTATGTTTAAAAAGTGTATGTTCAGAAGTGTGCTAGTAAGTTTAGCTTTAATTTAATAGTTAATGGAAGTAAATAGGGAATAGTGGAGCATGATTGATTTTGTCCTAACTGATCTTGTAAGTAGGTCAGGGAACTCACACCTTAGAAGTGCCTGTTTTTCTTCATAGGTTACAGCTGGAGCTTAGGGTGTTAAGCTCAGCTGTTGATCCCTATAGTTTATAAATCTGTGCTTAGATAACTTCAACCAAAAGAGCTTTGAGTGAGAGGTAATTGCCTGGCCAGAGCATTTAATAATTCGTTGTTCTAAGTAAAGGTTTGCTATATAGTGCTTAGCTCTGTTGGGAATAGAAAACATTCTGCATCTCAGAGTTCAAACCACTCAACTCACTTGAGTTTGTATCCTGCATCTGACTAATGATTGAGAGTGAGTACACATGGTATATTCTTTACTTTTATAAATATTAAATCTGCAATCCCCCCACTTTTTTTTTTCCAAATTCTTAAATTCATATTGTCTTAGCAGAGTGTGGGGGAGAGCAGATTGATCAGTCACAACAGTTACTTGTATAAGACTTGTCTAAATTCTCTTTAAACCTATTTGATAAACTCCACTGGAAAACAGTTTTCAGAATTTTGTATATCTACAAGCAGAGCTGCAAATAGTGTCATTCAGTCCTGCAAAGAATACATCTGTGGCAGATGATGTACTTTTCCTGTTTGCTGGTGGCCAGTGTAAACTTAGTTTTTGGGCAGTGACCACAGTTTCAGTTTTGAAGCTGTCAACATGAGTATTGGGCAATATATTGACACAGGGCCACAGTGATTTCCTGAGCTTTCCTTGTGAATAAATGGATTTGACTGAAATACTTACTTTTCTGTTTAGGACCTGTATCTTTATATTGCTCAGTAAAATATCACAGAGTTGTTGGACTTGTAATTTGATAAATATTAACAAAGATGGCACGTTTTCAGTTCAGTGAATGAGATTAGATGCTATTTCCATCTTCCAGGTTGTTGATTTATCATGGGCAATTCACTTCTATCATCTATGGCTGTGCCAGTACAATGGAAATTATACTTGTCCTTCATCCATGATCTCTCAAAGTTTCCACACTCATGGAGATTATTGAATGCCATATAGTGAGAGTGAAGTTCAGTTCACTGAAGTTTAGGCACATAGAAGTTAGGTGTTTGGGCTGTCTTCACAGCTTGTGCAAAAAGATAACCACCCGCCTAGAACAACATTTCCAATCTTAAAATAAGCACCCAGGACAAGAAAGATTAATTACCCTCTGAAAGTGCTTGTCTGTTGACTATGGAGGGAGCCTTGATGACTGGTTTAGACTGGGTGTCAAATTTGTGGCTAAAATTAGGTGAGATTAATCCCATTCACAGTACGTGGTGTTAAAGAAGTAATGCATGTTACCATGCATATATTCTCTCGTTTTTCTAGAGAAGTAACCATGTTCTAGGTCATCCGTTTTTGGGGGAGGGGCTGGGGGTGCTGTGTGTGAATATTCTATCAGAATTCTTTTTTTAACCAGTACTGATGGTGTTTAGTGGGGTTTTAAAAATTGGATATACCCTAAAAGCAAACCTTTTGTTGTATATCTATTAAGTAGTGTTAAGTTCAGATAATAAATAATGTGTTGGTTAGCAACATGTATTGGAGAATAAAGAAATACAGAACACCTTAAAAAGGCTATTTTGGGAAGGTTCTCTTAGTATTGAAAAATGGCATGAATTCTAGTGGGTTTCCCCTTCAAAATTTAGGAAATTATCAAATGTTATTAGAAATTCAAATGCTTAATAAAGCATTTTTCTGTCTTAGTATCAGCTGCAATGAACATCAGATTTTATTGTTCACTTTAGTAGATTATAGAGAACGTATGTAACCTCTTTTAAAGATTTGATTTAACCTTGCTTGGTAATTTTTGCATGTACAAATGCTATGCACAGGCATAGCAATGTATTGGTTAAGAAACTGTAGTAAAATTCCAGCCTTACTCTGTAGAAACCTGTCTGCTGCACGTGTTTTAATTCTACTTATGTCCTCCTCTGTGTTTAATCCAGAAAATGGGTGTATGTACATGTGCACAGCTTCACATTTTGGCACCGTGTTTGGTATATTGTGTGCTGTGACTTGTATCGTGCCTGCAGGCCATAGGAAAACTACACAAATTAAATGTGAAATAGAAGGAAATATAATTTAAAACTTGCATGTTCTAGAGATGCAGTATGGCATCTGAGAGTTGCAACATATTGCAAAAAATTCCCCCTATTTCCCCAACAAGAAGGCTGTGTTTTCAGCTGTGCAGGCTGCTGCAGACACGGGCAGCATCCTTGGCTTTGGCTGGGAATAGCTGTGGCTGCGTTTCATTTGAGGCTCTAGCATGACCACTGCCACACATGCTTTGTCTCCTTCTTGTTCCTGTCTGACTGCACAGGTCGTGTTCTGCTCTACCCTGTTCTGTGGTTCTGTAATTATATTTACTTTACACAGACACGTGAGTTCCCTTTTCCCTTTTACATATGTTGTTTTCCTTCATGCTGAGAAAACTCCACAGCCTGACAGGGCGCTTTTTTTTCTTTCCCTTTTTTTTTTTTTTTTAAGCACTCCAAATTCTATCCAGCTTTAAACTCTTATGTTTATAACCCTGAATATCTCTAAAATGTCTTTACCTAAAACACTTTATGGTTTTATTACCAGGTTTATGCCAGTAATAATATTCACATCAGCTTTCTTAGGGATAATCTTTAAGCAGAACCTAGCAAGAAAGGCTTTGAAAACTATCATTCCCAGGAACGCAAATCTCGGAACATGAAACACCGGTTTAATCGCCCTCTCTGACAACTTAACACGACAGATTGAAAAATACAAGCCGATATGGAAGTGGGATCAATGGATTATCAAAGTCCTAAACATCTTTTCTTGGACGGGGGGGAGGCGGGGAGCTTTGGGGTCCATTGGCATGCGTAAAACACGGAGTTTGCATGGCTTACCACAGATCCTCTGCTGTCTGACTGGCAGGGAAGTTGAGAGGGAGAGAGAGAGAGATTTACATGAGGGAACTCAGGGGGCTTTGTCACGGCAATTGTATAAAGTGATATACAGTGCAAATCGACTCGAGCATGTCCCTGGATAGCAGGCGGTTTACAGCCTCTTCAAGCAGAGATTACTGCTTTATCTTGTCATACTAAATTAACGTGGCAGCACACTGTTAAACAGTGGTGACCTCTTCATCTGTGGAAATTGCTGCCTAGAGGAGAGATGGTATTTAAGACTCTCTCTCTCTCTCTCCCCCTCTCTCCTTTTCTCCCCTCCCCACTTTTCTGTATCTTCTTCCCTTCCTCCCTGTCTCCCTCTCTGTATTTTTTTTCTGTAGGGCCCTGAGGCATTTTTGGGTTAGGTTGTAACATTAAAGACAAAAAGAAAGAAAGAAGGGGGAAGGGAGAGGCTTTTAACATCAAGGTGACAACAGCTATGTGTTAATTGGGCCTTTGTTGTTTGATTAATAGCCACTTTGGTGTAGAATATTAAGACAGTTGTTTGGACAACTTTCTAAAAATGACATGTCCTTTCAGTAAACTGGGATTAAGTGATGTTCTCTGGTCTGCACATTTTAACTCCTTATTGTTATTGCATGTAGTCCTAAGCTTGCTGCTCTTTTGGAGCGAGCATTCCATCCGACAGTCCTGGCACCATCCTCGGCTGGCATGGAATGCCACAGCTCTCTCCAGGGAGCTGCTCTGGGAGTGGTGTTATTGAGGGTCAAGGTGATGAAAATACCTCTGTAGCGTGGTCTAGCTCCTGTGTTGGGCTGTATTTTAGAATGGAATAATGCTCCGAGAAATGCAGTTGTGTAGGGAAAAGGGAAAGAACCATTTCATTGGGCTGGCAGTGTGGTACAGAAGAACAGGAAAATTAAAGCCCACATTCCCATCTTTTTCAGTAAACTGAGACAGTTAAGGAGAGGATAACATTTCTTTTTTAGACCAGGTTTCTTTTTCTTGGTTTTTCTATTTACTATGCAGTGGTTCACCGTGGGTCCAATCCAAAGCTCTTTGAAGTCACTTTAAAGACTGCTTTGTCTTTAATAGGCTTTGGATCAAGGCCCACACGACCTTAGGCAAATTATTGCAAATCAGTGTTATGAAGTGCTTGGAAATTTGCAAGCAATGTCCGAAATATTGCTTTTTGATATACTTGAAGAAACAGTTGGGAGGCCAGGTGAAATCAGAGTGGCCAGGTTGGCCTTGGAGGTATTCATGTGTGCTGAAAATGGAAATGTTATGGATGCATGTTTGGGATAAGGAGGCTTTCTCTACCTCTTCCTGCACTGACTGCTGAGTGTTTAACATGTTTTCTCCCTGTGCTGTTGGGGTTGCCAGTGGACAAGAGAAAATGCTTTCATTTCCAAAACTCAGCACTGACTCTGGGATGCCATAGGACTTTGACCACTTCAGTTATACGAAGATGGCTGTAGAAATTTAATTAGATGAGATGGAAAAAGATGATGATCTACTTGGATTTTTCCCTGCTGGAGACAATTGTTCCTTACTGTGAATTTCTTGAGCTGCCACCTACACAAAGATTGATGCAAAATTCTGTGCATTTTGTATGTAACATTTTCAGAGGCAAGTTTTTATTCGCTTCCCTGGGATGCCAGCACAGCTTATTTTTGCAGCAGAATATTTGCCATTTCAGATGCAGTGTATCTGTGAACACTGATGTTATCGTTGTTTCCTTTGGTTGAATTTTGAAGGCCATTGAGCTAAGCAGTTATACTAGAGATATGGAAAGGACTGACTTCCTGATTTATTATTTGGAGAAATCAATGCGTTTGATAATTTATGTACAGCTTACAGGGGCCACATAAGTGGCTCATGAATCGATCAGCAGCCAGCAAAAATGAAAGCTAACGAGCTCGTTTCAATAGCAAGTTGCTCATTAGCAGGTAGGCTCACTGATCTTTCAGGGTTTCCAGTTCAAAGTGACATGCTTTTTCCATGTCCTCGGAAGAAGCAGTTTCCTTGCAAAGAACAGAAGCAGAAAAAGAAAGCATGGCAAAGTTTTGAACATTTTTCTCGTCACTTTGACATAAATGTTTACAGTAAATGCTGGGCTGGAGGAGCAGCCATCCAATGGCCTCGGCCTGTGTCCATCACTGTAGTGACATCAACCTTCTGCCTCTGAAATTGAGTTTACTAGGGAATTAACACTGTATATGGGAAGAAGAGGGTAGAGGCCTTTTCTGTTTTTCTGCATAGACATCTCTACATTTACCAGCACAGTATTTTCAGTCCAGATTTCATCCAGCTCAGAAGCCATGTGTGGAATGCTAGCCAACAGGCAGGATGTCCTTTCCTCAGTTCCCAGTGAACACTCTGACCCATCCTTGTTAGATAACACCAGGCCTGTGTCTTCCCCTCTCCTGGTAACATTTGATGCCTTGTTTGAAATACTTTGGTGATTCCGGGAGGTTTTTTTGTGGGTGTACACAAAAATTGGCTTGTTTAGCTCAGTTGTTTTCCTTCTTGGTAGAGATATCAAGCACTGAAAGAGCATGAGAATGAACCTTCTTCTAGGAAATACTCTAAGGGTCAGTACTGAGAAGTTTGTAGCTTTTATGTGCTAAGGCTCATAAACATGCCTGAGAGCAGGGAACTGTTTTAGCTTTGTGCATTAGTAGAGTATACTGGTGTCCAGCACTACAGTTTGTTTTTTTTCTTGTGGTAAAGAAGCAAATTCATTTTTAGTCTTTTTGAAAAGTAAACCCACTGCTTTAATTACCAAACTTCTGTTAAAATGTTCTTGAATCTTTATGTTGCTTGTATATATAAGTATGTATGTAAAAATATTTAGGTGCATATGTACAAACATATATTTCAGCTATCCCCTTTAGACATGAGGAACACACCACTCTTAATCAGACTGAAAAATCCAAAAAAAATAGTTTCTTGACAGAGTTGCCTGAGGCTCTTGCAAAAGAGGGAGTCTCAAAACATATTTTTAAAATATTTTAAAAAAACCCAGATTTTCCAAATCTCAGGAATAGATTTTCAACTGCCTGATTTGGCTTGAAATGAGTTGGCTGAATCAGTTTCTTTTTCTTTTAAGTAAGTCTGTAAAGCTTTGATGAATCTGGCTCATTGTTTAGCACTTATCTCATGAGTAAAGCTTGAGAGGTTTGGCTTGAAACTTACCAAATCACATCTTTGGAAAATGGCCCAAGCCTATTGATTTATCTGAAAAAAAAAAAAAAAAAATCCAGAGCAAAACACAACTAAAAAACCCTGATCCAGCTTAGTGAGTAAGTCCCTTGCAGATCTATAGAGCTCCTACTGAATGAGCACATCCATTTCTCACCGTTTTTCAGCCTTGCACTTGATGGAACTGTAGGGCTGAGAGGGATTGGGAGAGGTCACCCAGTCCCAGCTTCAATCCAGGGATCAGCTGTACCAATGTAATTTCGTTCAGATAATAGTCTTGACTTCTTGAAGTTACTCAAGACAGAAGACTTAGAACCTCCAGTCTGTCTGGTCCAGGGTATTGCTGTCTCTGCCTTTAGAAAATAACTGCTCTGTAATCTTTCCTGCATCAGTTTTCTCAATTAATTCTTGTCTTAGCCACTGCAGAAAAAGGAAATATGCTCTTTTCTGCAGTAAAGGTTTTTGCATTTGAAGAGTGGTGGTATCACATTCCCTTGTCTCAAACTTTCTTTTCAGTACTCTTGGTGGGACTCTTGTCTCCACCATGTTTTTCCAAAATTTTTTTACTGTTTTGTTACTTCTCTGGAACGACTTCAAGTAGAATCATTCACATTTTAACAGCTATGTCTCCTGCTTAAAACCAGATGCTTTTCCATTAAGGACAGTGATGTCTGCAGCAGGTGCATGTGAGATGCTATTGAAAAGTTCTAATCCCAAGTGAAAAAAATACTCTGGGTGGTTCAGACACCCTTTCATAAATGATGCTGTGTAGATTTGTTCAGTTAACTCGCAGTTAAATCCTCTCCATGCATTTTCTGGTAGAAGGAAGGTTTTGTGTGCTGCTCTCTTTTGCTTAGGTACTTGACAGAGGACAAGTTTTGCGGCTGCTTAGCTTTGCTGAGCTCTGAGTGCAGAGCTCTCGAATAGAAAAATGAATTATAGTGCCTCCTGCACATCCAAAGAATTGTCACTAAAGCCTGAGTACAGAATCTTTTCTTAGTGGGAGAAGGAAAGAGAAACTTGGAAACTTGTTGAGTTTCCAAGACAAGGAGTTGGCAAGGGGGAAGTATTTGCAATTTAAGGCATTTGATCTGGAAGTCAATGGGAAAAAATAAACATTAGACCTCAGGATATAAATTTTATGAGTCAGGTTTAAAAAGTACTCAGTCCCCTAAACATGATTATTTTAATATGTATAAGGTAAAGTGTGCAGAGGATTTAAAATCATAATCCATTTCCTTTTATTATCTTTAAGGAATAAACTGTTTGTACTAGCTGAAATAAGGTAACTAATATAATGAGGATTATGCATTTCTGTATGTTATAAATGTAGTCATTCCTCTGTTAAAAAGGCATTATCAAGTCAATCTTTCCACTTTATTAGATGACATTTGGTAGAAATTGACCTTGATGTCAGTCAACACTTTCTGTTCCTTTTGCTGTGTTTTGGGCTACTTGATAAGAGAAAAGCCTCTTCCCCTTCAAATGATTTTTTCTCCCTTGTCTAAATGATTTTTTCCTCCCTTATCTCTTGGTTTTTGTATTTTGGGGTTCTTGCCTAGTGACCACCAGAAGGAAGGTCTGAGGCAGCTGGGTGAGCTGTTTGTATTCGTGAACTTGATGCATTTTTACAAAGTAGGGAAGTAATCCAGAGGGGAGAGCAAAGACAAGGAAGGTGGTTCTTTTGCTGCACACCACTGCTTTTTTTGGAGCTCTGCTGTAATAACTGCAGCTCCAGTGGTGACCACCTGGTGATTTTTTCCCACCTGTCCATCTGAGAGAGGCTGGAGATCAGTCCAGGGTGTAGTGCAGTAGAGATGTGTGCTGCACTGACAAAGGAAAACCACTGTGGAAGACAAGATGGCAGTGATGGACAATATTTCCAGTTGATCATGACAGAATCTTCCTGCGATAGAGCTGCTTTCTTTTCACTCTCACTCCTGACCCTTTCTGGTATAGGATTTTGAACGAACTTCCCAATCTTTGGAAGTGCAAAGTGTTTCTGCAGTCAAAAAGTCAAAGTAGTTGATGGCAGATGACAGCTGCTGATGAGCAGCTCAACCCCATGCTTCAGTGCAGAATTTGGGTAGAATGTCACTACATGAAGATGTTATAGAAATTTTACAGAGTTAACAACCAGCACATGTCTTGTCATAAAAAGTTCACGTGGTGGTGGTAAAATGATGGTCACCTCAGCAAACAGGAATATTTGGAACAGGTGTCATCCTTGGGTTGTAACTAAAAGTGCAAAAGAGTAGGTAGTGTAGGCACAGAGTTTGTGGTGATTGGAGTGGGGCTGTGGCCCAGCCTCATCCCTAACGGACTACAGCTGTGCAGGACAGGTGAGCAGCACTGAAGGCAATGAGCCATGGAGTGCCCAGGTACACTGACCAACCACAGAGGGCACACAGGTGCAGTGCATGCACATCAGGGGTATAAAAGGATGGGCTAAAGAACACAAAGGGCTGATGCTTGCAGCCTTCTGAAGTGGAATGTTGCTACTGTGTTTGGGTTGAAGCTTTCTGAAATTGTGTGGTGACACTCTAGGTATTGTGGTCGTCTCAACTGCAGCATGTGCTGTGGTGTGTGCTGCGACAGGTAGGGCCAACCCTTCTGAATTTTCTGCATGTGATTCTGAGGGAAGTCTTTGAAATCCTGTATATACAGGATATTAGTATGTATTATTTCTGAGAAAGAAGATGGGAAAAAAAACCCCACAAAGTAAAAAAAGAAAGCTCTGAGGTTTTGTCAAAGCCAATGGGATTTAAGGTGCAGCCCTTTAAAATGGATGGCTGTGTTAAAACTAACTGGAGGACTTGCCACAGGAATTGTAGTAGGAAATAGCTCTTCGTCACCAAAAAAAGATCAGTTTGTACTGTTGCAGTTTCCTTTTTTGCTTCCAGATTTATCAGTTCTCTGTCAGGTAGTCTTTTGAAATGTTTTGATAAATAATTGTACTTGTGAAGGTTAATGGAGTGTCGGTCCCTTATTTGCTCTCAAGTCAAATGTAGTGCATGCTAGTCAGGAGTGTAGGTCATGCTTCATGACCAGCTGACCTTAGTGCTTTAAAGTGTGGTTATAGTCAGATAAATGACTGTAAAAATGACATTAAAGGGTCCTGTGTTTTATGTCTTGCTGTGGCTTTTGAGGTCAAATTTAGTTGCATAAAAATATGATATTTCTATTAATTGCCTATAATGCTATAACTTAACCCAGGGTTTGAAAATATGCCATGTCTCTTTTTGCTTCACATCATGCCTAGTAATAAATGCTTTGCAAATGGTACTTAACTATTTTTTTTTTGATGATATGTCTGCATAGCAGAGTCCAGTTCCTTCTTTTGTAGCTGTATTGAATCTTTTGTGCTGAGGGCAGTTAAAAAGAAATAGTCAATAAAGCAAGCAGATAGACATGATTCAGAAAATAGATGGGGAACAACTATGTTGAATATAGGTGACAATTTAAAGGCACTGTTCTGTTTATCCCCATATGTAATTGTATGGTCTCCTGTTACAGAAGCAGAACACGGAATCTAAACTTCTACTAATCTGTGTCAAAATAATTCAGCCCTTCAGTCAGAAGAATGACCAGCAATTTCCAAAGGTGTTTGTTGTTGTCTGTTTTCCAGTTTATTCTCCTTAGTGTCTTCACTGGATATTGTGTTTCTTTTCAGTAATGCTTAAGCCCTAAAGTAAAATTTAGAGGTCAACTACCAAAATTTGAGGCATTCAGCAGCTGATTCTGACCGTATTTTGTTTATCACAGTGCATAATATGAGCTCTTAATTTACTCCATTACTTCCAAGGAAGAAAGTTTTACTTTGTATTGAAGTGAAAAATAGCTGATGTGAAAAATTAATAAACACAAGGGCTTGAAATCAAATGTGTTCAGGAAGTGAGATTTCCAGAACAGTTTAGTCTTCTGAAAATGTGATCCCATTGTTCACCGAAAATAACTTGTGGAGTTAAATGCTGTTTGCTCATGGGGATCTCCTGAAACTCTTGCTGAGTTTTTCAGTGTTCTGGCCAGCTCCAGAAACAAATTGTAGAAAACAAATGTGCTGAAATCTGGAAAACTGTGTTGATAATCAATATCTTAATGGATAAAAGTTTACAAAAAGATTGGGTCTTTTAGGCAGTCCTCAGTTCTCCATTCAGTCACTGGAACTATAATTTATGCATTTTGATTTGATTGGTTTGATTCCATCGGCCTTTCTACTCCCAGGTTTTCTCCTTTGGAGGGGATGTTTTGGCTGATTTGGGTAACTGTGGTTTATACACCGCTAGTCTGGATGAGCATGGGGCTGAGTTCAGACTGGTTCTGAGCCGTTCAAACCAGATCCAACCACATCAGACTGGTTCTGACTAGTTCAAACCTGCTTGGACCAGTCTGAACTGGTTGGATCCAGTTTAGATCAGAAGTGGTGATGTAGTGTTGTTGTAACATCTTTTGGCTCTCTGTTTTTGAAAGTTTCTCTGAACCTAAAATTACGAGACACTGTAATGTTTGAACAACAAATCAAATAAATCAAAGTATATTGAGAAGGACCTTATATAAATGTGAGAGTGCAGCCTCCAGTACTGTCAAAGGGAGGCTGTGAGGAGGACTGGGTGCCTTTCAGAGGGATCAATCTTACGTGTCTCATTTTTACCCCCTTGTAACATACAAATAAGCTCTCAGCATAATTCCCCCTTTATATGTCATGTGCATGTGATTTTCACTTTTATTTCACATAATTGAATCTGTCCACGTAATTTATTTTTCAAATAACTCAATCCCACATAAATGTACATCTGAAGATTAAAAAAAACTGAAATAAAAAAAATTCATGTAACTCTTTTGAGTATGCTTAAATATGTATACTTTAAGGGTAGACACTCACAGATCAGAATAGAAGGGAAGAGAAAAATAAGAAAGCCCTTCAAAATGCACTGTAGTTTTTTCTAATGTGTATGAATACATATATATATGTGTGTATATATGTATGTGTGTGTATATATATATATATAAAAATTGTGACTCAAAACCAAATACCCTTTGTGTTCAACCTCTCTCTGTGCTCAAGGTCTCTAGGTGCTCAATAGGAGCTTTTTAATTATTTTTCCCTGTTTGATGTTGCTGGGTATAATGAATGCATTGCAGATAACTTTTTGTTAGAAACCTTCTATATGTCAGCTTAAGAGCTGGTAGGCACAGTGGTACCTGGTTGGATCACGTCGTGAGACCCAATTTTAATAAATTTAAGAGCAGAAAGAGAGAGATTTTGTAAAACCATGCTCTGTTAGCCAAGCAGTGTTTCCTCACCATAAAGCAGCTTTACATTCTTTCCAGGCAAAGTGGAGAAAATTGTGCCTTTCTTATTTGGGTTGGGCAATTCTGTGGGTTTTTCAGCATCACTTCATGATGACTGAAAACTACAGGGAATACTCAGAAATCAGTCATTCAAAGAGGAATTTGGAGAAGGAGGGCTATTTCCAGCAAAAGTTATTCATTCTCTGCTGATGGTGGGTAGTTGGCTGTGACTGTAGAAGAATTTATGTTCCTTGGGGTTTTTTGTTTGTTTGTGAGCATGACGTACAACAGCGCACAAAATTAATTGTTGAGGAAAATACGTTGTGCACTTAGTCATCTACAGGAATTTGATTTCTTTAATGAAATGATATAAGAGAATGAGAATGAACTGCTTTAAAGCTAATAAATATCATTTGTATTACTCAGAATAATTTAGGTAAGTGATGAGAAAGGGGAGGGAAATTAACATTTCTGTACAGTTTGCTTACTGTGTAATTCTTAATCAAGAATGTCACAACATCCCTTGATATCATCTTATCACAAAGGTCTCTTCATAGTAGGCAATGTATGCTGCTGACTGCAGTTTACAGAAACAGAAGAAAGAATAACTCATCTGCAGAGTGAGAACAACTGTGAATCTGTCATAAATTAGAATTTATTAGGGTATTTTGCATCACTCAACCACAGTCTGAACTGGTGAGGTCTGTGTACATTTTAAATCTCGTTTAAGCTCTGCTTGGGTGAGCTTTAGAATGGGACTTAAATGATAAAATTACATCATACTGCTCCCTGGAGTAGAACATATTGTTACCATTTGAGGTATTGTAGGACCCAGGAGAGTGAGCAGGGAATTGGTTCTTGATAACCCTTGGGTGCTGAATGTGCTCTGCCTTTCCTGTGCTTTGGAACCTGGCAAGGCAGCACATGCCATATCCTGACCTATCCTATGCACAATACCACAAAGGTATTTTGTGGGGATTGACTAAAAAAATTCTGAATGGCTCTAACCCTTATTATGTTTATGTATCAGTGTTACATTGATTGACTCCTGTCATATTAATTTTTAAGAATTATCCTAATCTATTTGGCATTTTGATCAAATACTGTCCTTTGAAGCTTGCAAGATCCAAATAAGTTTGATTCCTACTCTGTAAGCACGTTCTGTGGAACCATCTTTCTGTGAAAGGATTTATTCTCTTTTTATAAGCACAGAATATGTATATTCCTTTTCTTTTTATATCCTGTACAATTCTTCCTCCAAAAGTGAGAAAACTACTTTGGTTTACACCAGAATTCCAAATTCTGTTTCACAAAAATTGTGTAATTGCTTGTAGGTAGGAAGAAAATCAAGTTATAAAAGAGCAGAATAGGTGAAATAAATTTTGGAGGGAAAGCAAGTTTGTCAATAACTGTTAAAGAAGATTAAACCAGTTACTGCTTGGAAAAGTCCAGTAACATTACTTTAAAAATGTAGGCGAGTTAGTCGTAGACAAAGTAATCGAAGTCTATGAAAAGCAGGTAGCAGAATAGAGAACTTAGGTAAAAGCAGACCTGTGACTCCCTTGGGCTGGATGATAGTCATTCCAAAAATAAATGAGATGAAAATTCTAAACCAAAAGTTGGTTTGTTTTTTTTTTAATTCCTATTCTTATGCTGTAGTAAACTCTGGTGGAGACAGTGAGGTTATTTCTCAAGTTGCTATTCCATTTTAATAAAGTTATATTTTCTGGCATTTCTTGAAAATGAAAACTTCCAGAAGATTACTTTCAGAAGAAAGAAATAGTGTGATGCTAATCTCTGTGGAGGCAAAGACTATTTTGATGGTTATCATCTTGTAAGTCTTGTTGTAATCTTCTGAAAAGCAAAAAAACAAATTACTACAAGGTAAAAGTAGATAAATAGATGTGAATTGAGAAGGCTCATGAAAAATACACAACGTGCATGAAGCAGAACATGATTGTTTAGAAAGCGTAGTGGATTTAGCCACATACCTTTCATAGAATTGATGCCTTGTGAAGGCGGGCCTAGAGCAGAGGCTGGACAGAGTTACAGAATAAAGTAGGGATTTATTCAAAGGATCTCCTCCATGGATCCACCTTGGGCAGCACAAGAGCCCAGCCAGGGCTGCACCCAAGATGAACCAAAATGGTCACGAAATGCACGACCAGTCACAGGGTCTCTCACTTTGATCAGTTCTGCTCCATTTGCATCTTGGAGTTCATTGTCCCATTCCAGCTTTAGCCCATGCAGTCCCATCCTTCTTGTTTTTCTCTCTTCTGCCCACATTGTTGGTGCTCTTTGGCCTGAGATTTGGATCATTTGTCCCTGGTCCCCAGCTAGAGAAGGAATTGTTTTGTCTCCCTAGTCTGTGCAGAGAGCTCACCATCCCCTAATATGAAGCTCAGAACTGCGCACTAAAGCAGCAGAGAATCTGAAAAATATAAAAGCTAAAACCTGAGGCATCATAACGATTTAATGTGTGGCTTTTCTTTACTTTCCTCTCAGCCACCCAGCCAAAGGAATGAAGTGAAATAATCTGCTTGGTACAAGTTTTTGTAGGCTACCAGAGAACAGATGAAGTAATCTGACATCCCTTTCCATCTGAAAACTGCAGTCAACTGAAGTGTGAAAGCTGGGAACAGTCCAGGAGCCACTGCTGGCCCATGGCATTCCTTTTATCCTGAGTTCTGTTCAGATAGTCCTCTTCCCTCCTTCCAAGGAATTAGCACAGACAATGGGTTTGTTTCATAGTCACAAAGCTGGTGATCAAACTGGCTTTGACACTCAACATAGGTTTTATTACACTCACAAGTCAGAGTTGTTGTATCTGGTTAGTAAGCTTGTATTTTTACAAAGATAATCGTTTTATACTGCATGATTTCTAAACCACTAGAAGGATTTAATGTATGCTCAAGCTTCTACCAAGCTGTTTTGATAAGCAGTCTTATTTTTTGTTTAGCAAGGTCTTATGGGCGATCTTTAGTCCCTCAGGGAAGAGCTCATAAAAGTCTTAAAAGTGCTTTTGCAGAGCTTTATTTATTATTTTTAAGCATGAAGATTACTAGCACAAAGATAACAAGGCTCTTGTAGTACAACATGTTCTTTGTTTTTGCAGGTTATAGCTAACATATTAAGAGTTCTCAGAATGCCAGTTTTGTTTGTTAAGTGTTTTGAGAGCAAATAGATGTAATTCTATATTGCGGTTTTTTTCTTGAAATGAGTTTAGCCAGAGAAAGAAGTAGTAGAAGAGATCTGGCCTGAGTATGGGTGTCAGGAATCATGTCACTAACCACACTTACCCATTACAAAGTAGTTGTTGCAATTTTACTCTATTTAATATATAAGGATTTGCAAATTACTTCTATGTATGGGGCACACTTCATTGCAAGAAATGGGACAAAGGGGTGGTCTAAAAATAAAACCAAAATATAGACCACAGAAGAAAACAATTTAAAAAAACCCTGCTTGGCATTCAATACAAAAAAGTTCTAAAATTTTGCTCACAACATTTTCTCATTTATTTTTACTGCAAGCGGATCCACAGTTTGCATGTAATTCCTTGATTTTTAATAAATCAAGTAGAAATGATGGGATAAGCAGTAAGATATACTAAACTTGTGCTGTATGTTTTGGGATGGGCTGGAATGCAGAACAGCCAGAGGTGAAATGTTTGTTTTAAAGCATTGGTTATCAGATTGTGCTCTGTGCTGGAGATAGTCTGATAATGGTCTGGTGAAGAGGCACATAAAGGCACCGAGTCACGCCATGCTGGTTCCATCTCTTTATTTTCAGACACTTAAAATGAAGTTAGTGAGATTTAAATGAATATGTATATTATTGTGCATTTTCAGAAATCCCACTAGACACCTTCTATCTGTAGATACTTAAATCCTTGAAAAATCTGTTCCCATGCTCTCTAAATCTCAGAGGATAATGTTAGAAATCAGTGCAAAATGGTTTGTAAGTTATTCCTTTTGTGTGAATGCAACCAAACAGTTTCTTGCAGCTCATCTCTAAACCTTGTAAATGTTTGAGATTTTCTCTTGCTCATGCAGTTGTGGCAGCAGTCTGAGTATAGTGGTGTTTGGAAAAAATCAAGGTACGTTTCAGTGTTCCTGTCAGATATTGTGGGGTGGCACTTGAAATATGAGAGAATTCCCAATTTCCCGTTTCAGGTGATAGGGCTGTGGTGCCCCATGGAGTAATGTAAGAGTAATATAAGGGCTGAGTATTTATTGCATCAATAAAAATGAAAACACAACCACTGTGAGGCTTTTAGCCAATAATCTCTAGGCTTTTAATATCAATTATATGAAATGCCTCAAGCTACAGGAAATATTCATTTTAATATCTCAGTTTACATATAGAGGAGAAAGGTAAAAGAAAGGAATGTGTCTGAGGAAGCAGAGTTCCTATGGCAGATGGTTTTCTTTTTGAGCTTTGAACCATTTCCAGCCAGGTTCATGGGTACCAAGCACTGGAAATACCTGTTAGTCTTCCCACTGAAACCTCTGCCAGTGTATCTTCTGCTTCATCAAGAAGAGGTCATTAATTAGATACAGCACTTCATGTCAAATAAATGCAAACTGAAGGACAAGAGCTAGTAATGATTGCTAAAAATAAATAATATTCCATTACAAAGTGAAGTTTTAACATTTTAGAGGGAGAAAAAAATGTCATCGGGATTATGTAAGTCTAATAATCGGTAGCACCTCCTAGATATGGATCGTGGAGTTCCAAATACGTTGTGGCAGTAAAGCCAAATCAGTATTTGACTTGAATGTATTTCTCTTGATGGTAGCAGCACAGTCACAGTAAAAAGAAAACAAAAAAGTACATCTCTGTCCACTGTATTTAGTTCACCTAATTCAGGTAAAAGTTCTCTGCCACAATGGCCTTTTGAGCTGACTCTTCTGATTCATTCACTTGCTTCCTCACTCTCTACTGTGTTTGATTTCCTTGTCATCATTAAAACCATAATCCTAGGATAAGAAATAAACACTGTATAAGGACAGTGGTTGCTTTGCATGGATCTGATTGCAAACCCATAACCTTTGGATCTTTATATGATGCCCTTAACCCTTTTATCCCTCTTTGTGTTATGTGTCAGTTCTTACTTCCTAACAGTGTATTTATCCTCTTCCACCTGTTTTTCCCTTCTGTAACTTTCTGTAGTCTCCTGTTTGCTTATGGTGTCCTCCACGGTTTCCTTTTAAATCTCCTTGAGATCATTCCTCTCCACCACTGAGGAGGCTTACAGACCAAAGACCTATTTAAATACAAGACAGGAGGAAGGAAATTCTAACATGTGAAAGGCACAGTGTCCACTGGGAAGCCTTATAGAATATGGTTTCACCTTCTGAAGGTGCTAGGTTGACAGCCACCATAAGCTAGGCAGGTGTGTGGTAATACCTGCTCTGCAGCCCCCATGACACAGCTTGTGGAAGGGGACAGTTTTCCAAACCACTTAAGTGATTTGAGAATATGATTCTCATTGAAAGACAATGGCACTTAAGCTGCTGAAGTAAGTTAATTACATTCATTGAGGCAAAGATTGTGAATGGAAGGTTAAGCAACAATTGGAGATTGTTCTTGCTTTGTGAATATTGTGTGTCTGTTTTGTTTCTTTTAAACATTAGCAAATACTGGAAATGTCAAGTTGAATTTTCTTGTAATTGCTGGTGGGCCTCCTGTGGGCAATGGAAGTATTTCTACAGCTTCCAGATTTTCACTTGAAGTAGCTGTGCTGTTGAATCTTACACATAGATACTTATTTCCTGAAATATTGTTGGGAAAAAATAAATTCTAAAAAATAGGAAACGGTACTAAATTGCTGGAGAATCATTTGTCTTCCGAAGAGTGAAGTATTCTGTTTTCTGATTATCTCTTATGTCATACTGTTATCAGCTTCCTAGTCACTATGGAGACTATAAAATAGATAGGCCTCCATGTCTAATGTAGAAAGCAGAGAAAAAAAACCCTGTCTTTGGTCTTCTTTACACATTTTAAAAGAGTGAAGCATGGGCAAAATTCCAGCTTTGAAAAAAAGAACATTTTTGGTTGCTTTTAGGATCACAGGCCTCTTAAAATCAGACAATATCTGTGGTTGTTTTAAAGACACAAGTATTTTATTCCAGGTGTTTTTGGCTGCAAAACCAGCAGCTTGATTCTCATTATATATTTTTTCTTTCCCTGCAGATGCAGACTTCATGCATACCATATGGTGGTAATTAACAGTTTCAGACTTAGCTCTCAGTTTTCTTCTTCTTCGATTCTTGGTTGGTTTGGGACAAAATTTTAATGTCACAGAAGCAATGTGTCTGAGTTTAATTGCAGACAGGAATCATGTGCATCTCTAGATGAGGAAGGAGAAGATGAGATCTATTTAGAGCACTGAGAGATATTTTGGAAATCTCACTGAGTACAACCTGTTTCTTCTCATTAAGCCTTTAAATGTTCCTCTGTAGAACTGAAATATGCCTCCCTTGGACCCTGGAAACAGAGGGAGACAATTTGAAAGATACAGCTGGAATGAAGAGTTTCTTTTAACAGCACAATGTTTGCACATTTTATGAGAGCAAGGGTAACATTGTGTAATCTTTAAAAAAGATATTGCTCAGTGAGGACAAGTCCATTGTCCAGTGACATGACTTTTCCTGTCAATCACAAAGGTGACAAGGGGGCTAGATTAAGTAAAGCTTGCCCAAGATTAACAAAGGAAGATTATTGACCTCATCCTGAAAGGGCAGAAGCCTGTTTTATCATTAAACCTCAAAGAGGTATTTCCTCCATAGGTGGAAAGCTGTTTGGCAATATCGAGGCAACTTTCTTGTAAATGGGCAAGTGTTCCTGTGGATTCTAGCTTGGAACAGAAACAGAAGACACGGGACGTGGGCCAGTCCCTTTTGTGTTGCTGTTGCTTGGGAGAGAAAGAAGGGGCTGGAGTGTTTGCTTCAGCAAGATCTGTGCAGGTCCTTGTCTGCCTTTCTGAAGTGGGAAATCAAGAAGCAGCAGCCTCAGGTGTTTGGTGAGTACCATCCCAGCTCAGAGCTGGGGGGGATGTTGGGCCAGCACACATCAGCAGAGCAATTGGCAGTGCAGGTGAACAACAGAGCCCTATCCACCAAGCAGCTGCTGCCTGCATAAAACTGTTACCAGGATTAGCAGTGCCAGAGGCTGGAATGTAATCAAACTTGAACAGGTGAAATGGTTACTCAGCTGGGAGAGACTGTTCTCCAGGAAAAGTGTTTGTCCACTGCTCTGCTGGCTGAGAGATGGGTCTTGTGTGTGGCTTGATGGTCTTAATTGTAAAATGTCAGTAGTAGATACTGATGTTCCTTAGTACCACTTTAAAGAGCTGTTGCTTTTGTCTCTGTTAAACTGGAGAAAGTCATGTCGATTTGTCCTTTTAAAAAAAGAACCTGCTAAATCTCACTTGTTGGGAGGGAACTTCTTCTCAGGGGATTGATTTTAAACCATTGCTGACATATCTTTCTTGCTATTAAGGATTTCTCTGAGTGTTTTCAGGGGAAAAGTTAAAACTTCTTTATGCAATATCAGAGGATTTTCTTTACTTGAAGTTTTTTGGCTTTCTGCAGCCATGGACATGAGCAGGTTTTATGTGGTGGAAGTATCCTTTCTTTTTACGTGCTAGAAGTAAAAATCCTGACCCATTGAGAGCTTTTTCATGTCTCCAAATAATGACATAAGAAAGAACAAAATAAAAGAGAGGGACATGAAGTGAAAGCCGAGGTAACTGTTGCACCTTTCATGTTGGTGTGAATGGCAGGATACAAGGATCCTGGGCTTGTGGGGAAGCAGATTCTGGAGCTGGTTTGCTGGAGGATTCATGATGAAGTGTCCTCAGCAGCAGAAGCTGGGGTGAGCTCTCCTCCACTAGTGCAGAGAGGAGAGGATTCCTCTTGGATTGCAAATCACGCAATGCGTGTGTGATTGCTACAGGACTTTCTGAATGAATAATTCACTGGTGTACTGTAATTTAGCCCACTGAGATGTGATTGCAGCTGTTCCTCCACTGTATATGTGTTTTGATTAAGGCTTAAATCCCACAAGTGTATAAATAGCCATGTATGTGATATGGAAACACTGGATACATGCACACCTAACCAAGAGCGCTAAAGAAACTTTTTGCAGGGGGATGGTTTCTTGGTTGTGTATTTTAGTATATAATTTACCTTTAAAAAATATCTGTGCAGAACACTTGCCTTTCCTTTCTTAGCCAGCTATGAAGTCTTTCTAACTGTGGTATTATAAATGCTTTTAGCCAACATTGTAGTAGGAGAGTATCCCTGTTATTAATGAATTTATCATTCCAAGACTTTTATAATATAAGAGATTACTTGTGCCTGTTTTACAGGTAGGAAGCTGAAATGCAGGGAAAAAAAAAAAAGTTTTATTTTCCATGGTTCCACAGTGCATTTGAAAGAACTACAAATTGAGTATTCAGAGTCCCTTCATGATGCTTTGTTCACAGACTGCTGCATTGTCCCCCTCACAATTCCTTTTCCCCAGAAAGCAAGGCAGAGTTTTAAAAATACTTGTGAGTTTCATTTGAAAGCCAAGCAATTTGTGATTTTTTGAAAACCATCTTATATTACTTTACATAATCATTCAATCCTTGTGTTCTTGTGCTTCTTCTCTTATAACAAACTGGTTTTATACTCAGAATATATTTGTACATATAAAACCCCACTTGCATGTACCTCAAACGTGCATGGAAGCAGCAGTGGTGATACCTGAGGTTTAGGCAAGTTTTACAAATATTTTGTGACCAATATATGACGCACAGAAACAGGAGTGAAAGTCTTTTGGGACCTGCTGTGGATTAAAAGAAGAAACTAGTTCCTGGTAAAATGAGCACACTGTTCCTATACATGACTGGTGGCATAGGTAGATTTAAGAACTGTAACTAAGGATGATGATATTTGGCTTATCTGTCTCAAAGTGTGAATAAGAAAGCAGCTTTCAAGATATTTCCTCTTTTAGCCTTGTGTGTAGGAAAAAAAGATTGCCACTTGGTGATAATGGTTTCGAATTTTAGATAAAATTTGAAATGATGCTGAAGTTAACCGTTTTGCTTGTTTAGATTAGTGTTAAAAAATGTTTACTCAAGTCTATATGTGAAAAAAATTGCATTTGGCGTCAACTAAGTTTTGAAGTCCAGTGTTAGCAACTAGGAATTTTTCAAATGCAGAACAAAAATGGAGGGAGTTGGAAGAAAGAAAGAAAAAAAAAAAAAGGAGCATTTCTGTTGATTGGAATTGGAAAATTTTTTAGGGCTTGGTCAAAAGCTCATTGACGTCAGTAGAAAGTCTCTCATTAACATCACTGAGTTTGGTTTTTGGGGCGTATGATGGCCCAGATTGTAATCTCAGTTAAATCCGATTCTGTTAGGGAATTTATTCACTAGTATAACACATTCAAGCTGCTCAAAACTGTTTGCATTAAAAGTTTTCTTAACCATAGGTAATCTTTTTGCCACAACAAAGTAGCCTGTGAAAACAAATATATTTTCTTTATTGCACATTTTCCATGTAGCTTTACTCAGATTTTATTAAAATAATTTGGAGCAACTTATATTCTTTTATAAAAGCTTTTTTTCTGAAATACTGTGAAATATTAGAGCAGACACATCAAAATCACTCAAAATAATATAAAATTATAACAAAAATCACTAAACACAGTGTGTGCATATTTATAGGCCTGTGTAGCACCTTCATACCCTCTGAAAAGAAGTGCAAAAATGAAAATAATTAAAAAATTAAGACTTTTTCTACCAAATCTGTAAATCATCTAACAAGATGATCCAGTGGTTTATTTAAAAAACAATATTCATTAAACAGCTAGAGTACAAAAATAGGGTAGTGAAAAAAAAACCCTGGGAAATCACATCAAAATAAAAACTAGTCATGTTTACAGCATTATATTTTATGCAGTGTATTACTTTGCTGCAATCTTTGTTTGGAGACATTGACCTAAGTTTTTCAGGTACAGATGGCATATATTAGCAGAGGGAAAAATGGATTTGGGAGATGTGTACAGAAGGGTAGGGTACAACAGACATGAAAGGAGGAGGAATATGTGCAGAGAACGTTGCTTTAAGTTGGAGGATATGTGGAGGAGAAGGCTCTTATGTTAATGAAGGGAGGTTTGAAGATGCTGGAACCAGTTTTGCTTTCCATTAAAATTAATGAGTAGACCTCTGTGGGCTCTCACGTGAGGAGGGTTGTGTGCATGTTCCAGGAAGTCACAGAGTTTTGCCATTGTGCTGCCAGGGAAAGTCATTAGGACCACCTTTGTGAAAAATACTGTGTCTACAAGAAATGAAGGTTTAAGACAGAAGAGAATAGAATTAGAAAACATAAAGCAATTGCTTCATCCTTTATAGATGGGAGAACTGCTTGAACTGTGAGTAAAAATATGTCATATGGTGAAGGACATTTAATGTTTAGTTGCTATTTTATTTCTTAAAACAACTAGCCAATCAAGGCATTAAGTACTTTATAAAGTCAGGAAATTAATGGTCCTTGTAAAAATTGAAGGCTTTTTTAGAAAGACAGCTGTAAAAGAACAAACAATTACAGGTAATCAATACCATTGTTATTAGGAAACCTATGAGAACAACACTTCTTCTCAATTAGGAAAAAAACCTGTATTTTATGTTTCTCTCTTGCAAACTGATCTTTGTTCTCTCCAGCCTGTAATCTTGGTTTATGCTTTATGGATAGGCTTTGTTCTGGGTGTTTTTGAAGCATTGCTTGCCTTTTTTAAAGGTTTCAACGGAAGAACAAATAGCAATGAACTCAAAGAACAAAGGATTGTTCTTCCTTTCTTTACGTCAATTTTTTTTCCCTCCCTTCTTCAAGAAAAGAAAGGAACGTTTCATCTTGTTTTTCTCCCCTTTCAGGAAGTTGATGGCAATAAAGTGATGTCTTCATTTGCCCCGCATAACTCATCTACCTCACCCCTGAAGGCAGAAGAAGGTGGGCGCCAGAGTGGAGAGTCCTTGTCCAGCACGGCCCTGGGCACCCCGGAGCGGCGCAAGGGCAGCCTGGCAGATGTCGTGGACACCCTGAAGCAAAGGAAAATGGAAGAGCTCATCAAAAACGAGCCAGAAGGTAAGGCCTGGGAAGCTGGCCAAGATTTTCTGTGTTCTTTTCTTTTCTCCAGATCCTTTGGATACATACACTTTTTAATCGTGCCATTTTCTGCTCTGTTTGCTCTTCCTTGCCAGCAGAATTAAAGATCTTACAGTTCTTTTCTACATTAGAGGTAAATTTTGTAAGTGTCCCATCACAGCTAATGTTTTTAGCTTTTCCCAAAATAGAGAGTCTAGTGGTCTTTTTGTTACAGTGGCAACCTCCTCAACATGCCTGCAGCAAGCTAATTTTAATCACCTGGGGGCTTTTACACCACTACTCCCCTCTCCCCATTTCTAGAACTAAAGAAGTGTTAATTGTCATCAATGTCAGTGTTTTTGTGAAATGATCTGTTGTGCTGGTCATTGTTTGAAAGGTAAGAAGGTAAATTGGGAGTAGTGAAAGCTTTTGTGTGGGGCACATCATGGTCTGTTTATGTGTGGTGCAGATGCTGTACAGACAGGGAATGCAGGTATTCCCTGCATTATCTGTGGCCAGCAAGTCTCAGCTTTGGCTCCTAGGTGTCCTTTCTGGAGAACAGGTTTTTTTGAGGGCCTTTTGAGACCCTCTTTTCAGGTGGTGGTGATAGGACTCGTGCTCTGTGGGCTGGGACTAAGACCAAAAATGAGGATTTTAATTTTTGCCTGTTTGGGGCAGAGTCCAAGTCCTGACTGGAAGATGAAGTTCTCGTTCTGCTCTCTGTAGATATCTGCATGCATATTTGCAGCTGCCTTTTCGGGGCACTGCAGGCCAATTGTGTGAGCATACTGAGCCTTGTTTCCTAGGGCACAGTAGTGAGACTCTATGCTCATTTACACTCACCTCTCCTGTTACAGAAATCTATTCCAAATGTTTAAAATCAGGGCTCTCAGGGCCCACCTCAGTGCTGTAGCATGAACTGACAGCACCTACAAGAAAATTTCAAGACAACCTGCATACTGGAATGGAAGTATGGACACAAACACGCTGGCACATACAGGAACATGAAAGGATTGTAAATTAGGCTTTTCTTGACTGGAGCATGCAGTACGGGTCTGCTGGGAAACAAATTCTTTGAGCATTTTTTTTAATATTACTTACAGCATTTATTTTGCATTTAAGTTGATGCAGTGGTCAGTGCCATAGCATACCTTGTGCCTTTGGATGGAAGAGATTGCAGGGGGGAATGGGTGGGAAGGAGACCAGGCTTTTATCTGAGAGAGGAAAGAACAAGGAGTTCTGGGCAGTGTATAAATACTGTGTTGAGTATGAGGTTGTACAAGCTGCACAGACTCCATTAAGGAAAGGCCACAGATAGGCATGAGAATGGTTACAGAGCTTGTGCATTATCTCAGCTCTACTAAAATGAAAATATACAGTACAAACAAAAGATCTACAGCTTTGTGAAGAGATTGGGAGAGAGAGGAGGGGGAGCAACTGAATGTTGGGCTTTGCAAATGCGTGCAACAAAAAATCTTTTCTTCCCTCTAGCCATTGTTCTATTGTCTTTCAAAGGCCATTAAATTGAACAGCAGGTTGTGATGAAAATTTCATTAAGCCCTAGTTAAATCATTATGAGGGTGCCATATTCATGTCTCTGCTTACTCCTCATCCAGGAAAAAATGAATAGGAAAGAGTTGAGCTTTTTTTCCCCTTTCTCCTTAAAAGCGAGCTAACAAAAGTTCAGAAGTTAGAAGAGAATGGGAAATGGGACATGAAACAAAAGGAGGCCAGAGAGGTGAGGTGGCTAAGAAGAAAATTAGACTTGCATAAGAGCATTGAAAGGTGGTGAGGGACAAATACATCATTTTGACAAGCCTCCCTCCCCCTTCCCTTCAGCCAACATGGTTGTTTTTAGAGTGGCTAATTAAAAAATATATATTTCTGGGTGCAGATGGCTAGACTGTTCTTAGAGGTCCTCTTCAAATATGAGTCTTTTTCCCTAAATGAGTTATATACCGATACAACACAGTGTCTTCTCTGTTTGAACTCCAGCAGAAAATTATTGTCATGTCTTCTTCATGTAGTGCTAAAGTAAAATTGTCAGTCATCACTGGTTGCTAGTCAGGTAATTAGCATATTAATGAATTTCCCTGTGAATGAGGTGTTACAAGTGGGAATCTTTGATAGTACATGTAGGTAAAAATGCAGCAATTTGTGATAAATTCATATTTCAGTAATGATTTTTAGTCTTGCTATTTTGTAAAGCTTTGTGGGATGAAGATCAAGAATCTTGGTTAAGCTTTGCTGCATTATGTCAACAAGAATAATATAATACTTTATTTCCCTTTGGGAAGAAAGGGAAACATTTGCACCAGTAGTTGAGGTTTAATTAAATCAATTTCCTGTGAATCTTTCAAAGACCAGATATGAGCCAGATTCCCATTTCTCTATGTACTCAAAAGTTTATATATTATTTAACTTGTACAATGGGCTGTGTTTGCTCTCTTTTTATTGTTTGAAATAGTCTTCTGAATTGCTGTGGGAAATGTGCTTTTCAAGCATTCTCTAAAATGACCTGTTTCCTCAAAATCAGAAAAAAGGGAAGGGCTGCATAGACAACTTTAGGTCACAATTCAAACCCCATATCAGTCAGGGAAAGGGCTTCCCTTTTCTGAAACATGCTTCAAGGACAAGTGAAATATTCCAAAATATCAATAACAGGTTTGACTCTTTCTAGGAAACTTCATTGATACAAGGGAAATGGTTTTCTTCAATTATGTCTGTTAGAAAATAAAAGTAAAAATTAGTAAATTTTGTCAGTAAAGGGCAAGAATTTTTACATTATAAACATACTGCTCAGAGTGCAGCAGTGCACATATGTAAACACTTCACTGTACTCGCACATGAGCTGATAAGGGAAGCATCACTCTTCATATGAATGGTTTCCATGTAGATTTATTGTATATATACCCTTGGCTAATGTGCCCTGTAGAAAACCACGCTGCCTGCTTTTCCAAAAGCTCAGCACTGCGTTTTCCTCCTTGGATATGAGTTGGGGGGATTGGGGGGGAGGTGGTGTTTTTATAGGGGTTTATACTTAGCTCCAAAGCTCCTTGCTCTTCTTTTCCCCCTAATTTTGCCATTTTCCTGCTGCTGGATGGAAGTATGTGATTGACAATGAGTCATGCTGACACAGAGACATAAGTGTTTCAGTGGATCTGAAACTCGTGGAATTTTACTCATTACTAATACAGTGCTCGTTTTTCTTCTCTCAAATTCTGTGGAAAATCCTTATATACAGCTTTAGTATTAGGCCCCCAAAGGCATAAACCTATTACTGAAGTCACACAATGTTATTTTACATGAAACATTCTGTCCTTTCTAACTTGAGCTTCAGAAGAGGAGTCAGTCCCCTTTTATTCCTGGTGCACAATAATGAAGATAATGGAGTGGGTTTGGAGAAGCCTTATACACTGTGACAGACCTCAAGCCCTTGCCCTGAGGGTCGTCTGCCGACCATGGGATTCCTTTTGCAGCTAAAATCATTAGGAGAATGAGATACAGGCATGTTTTTCTTCTGTTTTCTTCAGGCATCAGAGGATGGCAGAGACTCTCTGTCTGTCTCTTCTCCTCATTTGTAGAAATGAAATGGAAATCTCTTTGAAGTTACTGAGCTTGACACAAGTTTATGAAAAAAAAGACCAAAGCAACTACTTAGCTTTTCCTTGCACTATTAATGTGATTGGATTGCTGTATTTTAATTTATGGCCTGTGCTTGTGGAAAATTAAATCTCTGAAATCTCTGCAGCCTTTCCCCTAAATGTATGGCTTGGCTTCTGGAAAAGAAAGAGGCAAACAAGTAAATTCCTTCCTATTTTTAGAATAAGCTGGAGTATTCTTTGGCTCTTTCCATCTCCTAACTTTTCATTAAGAATCAATCCTCTTTTTCCATTTTGGCAGTTTTAACAGGTTATGTATCTGTTCATCTTTAAAGCCTTCATGGTGGGTCTTCTGAGGCCAGACCTGTGTTGTTGTACAGAGTTCGTAGAAATTCTGTATAAAGAAGGATCATGTGAACATCTGCCTGATGAGCTTGTGTGGATGCAGTCATTCATCTGCACGGCTCTTTCTTCCTTGGGAAGGACCTCTGAAACTCAATTCACTTGGGCTGTTTATGTGAATACTTTGGATTTTCCATAAAGACATGTGCACAGATATGCACATGCACACACACTGTATATATAATGTATTATATGTATTTAGACATAAGTATATATGAACACACACACACTAATCACTCATTTATCGTGGTTCATATTTTTCCTGCTCCAAAATTCCTGAAGTCCTTAGGTCTTCAGAGGGGGGGCAATTAATCTCAGCTGTTTGGTAAGAAGGGAATACAGGTGTTAGCAGAGCTTTAGCAGGCAATGCAGGTACTAGAGCTTCATGTATTATAGTAGGCAGCAGTATTGTAAGTAATTACTTGTCATGAAAAAAAGGGATGAGAAGAGCCTCTTGAGCATGATTCTTGTCTTCTGAACATTCCCCAAAGGCTATTTGTATTTGATGTTTAAGTTTACATTATAAGTCACACCACCTGTTAATGTGGTAATTTAAATGACTGTTGTTTAAGCAGCTCTGTAATCTATAAAAGTGAGCCATACTGAATTCAGACTCTCTAGTTGAAGTATCTCCTAATGTTATCAAACTTTTCATCAGCAAAGCTTGTAAAAAAAATCAAGATGTCTCCCTCTTTTTAAGCCACAGATTCCAAAGCAGGCCGTTCATGGGCACAAGAAGGGTGGCCTTTGAAATGCAGACTCTTGTTTTTAAATCACATCTGATGAGATGGGAGGAAATAAAGTGCACAGATTCGGGAAAGGCCTAAGGATACTGTAATTGGTTGAGGTTTAAAGTTCTTTTATTTGGTTCCTCAGTGCCCCTTTGACAGAGTACATGCTGAAGAGGCTTTGTAATGCTTTTCCTCTGAAGGACAAACAAGGGTACTTTGCAGTTGAGTACTTTCAAGTTTTGCTCATGCACTCCTGCTGCTGTGGAAGGATGCTTCAGGTGCCTTGTGATTCCATGCTCATCTCTGCATTCTGTCACCAGAAAATAAGTCTTTTCTTGTACAGCAGGCCAGCATCAAACTTCCGTTGCTTCTTTCAAAGACCCTGCCATATGGAAATATGCCTTCGCATACTGCTGATACAAATAAAAAATAATTAAAACATTTGAAAGTTTATTTGGGAAATAGGTCTATGTGAAGAGAAGGCCCTGTTAAATACTGTAGCTTAAATTTTTATTAACAAGTGCTTTAACTCTAGAACAGAGGTAGCCTAGTTTGAAGCCTTGCCAGTTCTGACTTGCTCAAAGTGAAGCTTATTCATTTGCTGCCTTCAGTTTTTAAGTGTTTTCCTTCCCAACAGTTTAGCCTGATAGTCACGGTTTATTTCAATGGATGTTTTCAAAATTCACTTAGATTCCCTTCCAACTCTCTCTTCTTACATCCTCAAAGGTTTTTAGCTTTTGGTTTTTTTGTCTTCCTTTTGATAAAGGCATCTGAGGTGCTGATACAGCATCTCACATATAGAAGAAAGCATTATGGTCAAGTGAGATACAGGAAACTAGTGCTTTTGGAGAGAAGATGCAGTCCCTCTCTCCCCCTCCCTGGTTCAGAATGAAAGTCTCCTCTGATGAATCTCCACAATTAAAATTTCTTTCTGGGTTATGTTCACTCCTTAATATTGAACAAGCGGGAGCCAAAGCAGAAGACTTTCTTTTTTCACTTCTCATTTTTAACAGCACAACATGTAAGTGGTTCAGCAAGGCAAAAATAATTATTTGGGCTCCTGTCTGCCCTTTATCCCCCAGGTAGGCAGACTCCTCACCAGCTGTGATTCATTGCAGTAGGGTTTTTCAAAATTTGCTGTCACTTTTGACCCCACATCATTTTGCTGTGCGTTTCCCCTGTTGAATTCCACCTAGATCAGCTTGCATTTAGCCTTTGGTTTTCTATGTGGTCTTTTTAATTTTTTTTTATTATTGTTGTTTTATTTTCATTTCCCCCTCCCCTTGAAAAGCCATTAGCTTTCTGACCTTCGTTTTGGTCCTTGGATGAGTGCTGGAGGAGCCTCTGCCCCAGCCTGCAGTGCCCAGCTGTACGTGGGGGAGTGTGCCAGCTCCTTGTGCATGCTCGTGTGCTGCAGCTTTCAGGGATGTCATTTATTCAAGAGTGAAGAGCAAGCCACCTGTTTCTCAGGCCTCTTGTCCCTCATATTAAAGGTTCAAGCCCTTGCTGAATAGTAACATCTTAATCTGGGCAACATACACACCATTTAGCTGGAACCTATTTGTCGAGCTAGCAGGATTTGTGGGATTTTTTTTTACCCTTTCTCTTACCCCTGAGGCGCTTGTCACGACCGTGCATTTTAAAATTAATCAGACCTCCCAGGCTTGTGTGACTGTGCGGTTTAACATGAAGAAGTGGATATCAAGTATTTGCCCTAATTAAATAGGCCTGCTTGGTTTTGTTCTAGTGGATGCTTGGTCTTTTTTTTAATAAGAGCTGCTTACGGAGGAGGCACGGCCGGCTCTAGAATTAGTGGAGAGCTCACTTCAAAGTTTTCCTCACCACCTGCGCCCTGGATGCTGAGACCTGAAGGACTCCCTGCATTCTTTCTGAGCAGCACCATTTGTGGGAAGTGAGTGGAGGGGGAAGGGGGAAATTCAGCCAAATGAGAGAGAGCGAGCGATGCGATTCGGGAAGGGAAGGTAAGGAGCTGGGACGAGCATGTGGATTGGCTTTTGGAGTTGATTAAGATGACCTGTCATCCTGTCTGATTAGCTTTAGCTCTCAGTCTGTGCCATGAGCTATTCACAAGGCTGTCTTGTGTCTTCTGTTTACCAGAAGCAAGGGAAAGCCTCTAGTACGGCAAGGAGCGACATTTGCAGCAACTCCCACTTGCTTGTTTAGCTAATGAAGTAGCCTTGTAAAAACACTCCTAAGTTTGGAGCTGTTGCTGAGTTTTATTAGATACATGTCTGCTTAGCATTAATATTTTAAAGGTGGCCAGCTTTATGCATCTGTATACATCTCCTGCATTGTACGTAGGCTGTACTGGGAAGGCAGAATTCCTTTCAGCACCTTCCCTTCTCATACAGTTTAACTGTGCTGTGGGTTTCTGCATAGCCTCAGGAGAAAGCATGCTATATGTGTATGATTTATATGATGTATGAATTCAGAAAGTACTCAAAAACCAAACAAAAGGAGAGTTGGGGGGAACTCTCTGCCCTAAACACCCTAAAACCTGTTACACAGTAATTAAGGACTGATAGCATTTAGCAATTCAACAAGTTAGTTTTAGCCAAAAACTAGTAGAAAATTTGGAACAGTCAACATTTTTAGACAAAATGTTTCTTTGGAAATGATATTTTTTGTTTTTAAATGTTTAAGATGATTAATCTGCAAGAGAAATGAAAACATTTCAATTAGGATTAAATAAAACACTTTGGGTCAGGTGGAAACAGCTTTTCCCCTGACTTGGTTTGGCAGCTGAAATGAAGAAATGCAAGCTAGTCGAACAAAAAAAAGTTGCAAAACCTGGTGAGGTTTTGGGGGTGTTTCTATAGCTAATGACCTGAGAAGGACAAATGAACAGTTATTTTACAGACAGATATATCTGAATGCTACACACTGTGATTTTGAGGGCAGTCTGTAATATTAGTCAGAAGAGCTTTCAAAATTCTATTTTCTCCAAATATGCAAATTTCTGTGCCTTCTGAAGCCTCAAGTCAGTGAAGTTTTGCAGCACCTAGGGCATTTTAATTTGGAGCAGATTTTGGAACATACAAAATTAGATGTGTTTGGCCTGTCTTTGCAGCCAAAACCTCGGAGTCTGTTCTAGAGGACCTGGGAATCTGCAGTGGGTACACCCCAGATTTTTACTTTGTTTTCTATAAAAAAATTTTGCAGCCCAGTACACAGTAAAAAGAAGAGCTGTATTTATTTATTTATTTATTTATTTCTGAAACAGTTCAAATTGCTGAAGTAAAACCCAGCAGGTAGGTAGGGTGATACTCCACTGATCTAAAAGTTTATTGTACATCCATGCACTAACTCATTGCCATCTTTCCCTTCCTCTCCCAGTATTATTACTCCTATTTTATTTTTAATTTCAAACCTTGGCGGAACCCAAATGTAAAGAACATATTGACACTGCCAAGCATCTGTCTGGTGCTTGACAGCTTCATAGAAACCCCTCCAGTGTTTCCTCTGGGTTGCTATTGGTTATTTAACAACACAATGCAAACAGTGCAGTGTGGGTGTATGTGAAAAGGAAAGAAAGGTTGAGGTGGGGGGAAGGAGCCCTGCACGAGTAAATATGTCTTTCATCATATCTTTTGTTTGGTCTGTTTGCTGTGTGCTATTCAGCAGTCAATAGAAGTTGTTTGACGGTTCTGCAAAGGGGTAGGAAACCTTTTCTTAAACTTTTATTCTCCTGCTTTTGTCTCAGTCCGTAAAATTCTCTGCTTTTGTTTTTCTTGCCCCATTTTGTTGTCACCTGTCTGTTGCTGAAGGGGTTTTGTTGCTGCTGTTTGGCTGATGTGAGGTAAGCTGATACGCGCGTCATGCTCCTGGTTGGGTGCATTCTTGTACAGGTGAAGTGGGCTTGAGAGAGCTTAGGAGAGATTTGCTGCACTGGTCTCTGGGGCAATAGAGCTCTTTTAAGCTTGCATTTTAATATATTTATTTATCCAGAGGAGGAAAGTCAGAAGTGAATGAAGAGAAAAATCAGGCTCTGCTGTCTGCTGAAGAATGCCCTGTTAGCACTTGTGTGACTGGATAAGGCTTTCTGAGATGTTTAGCCTTGATTTAACTTGTATTTAAGGTTTCTCCTCCCAGCACATTAATATAATGTCACTTTAGAATGCATTGCATAGTGTAATTACTGGAGAGAGCAGTAGTTGGGAAAACAGACGGTAATTGAACACATGGCTGTTTATTACAACAGGACAGTGCTCCTACGCTGGTATTTAGGGCATTAATAGGGAAGAATTGATTTGTTGTTTTAAGATGAATTCAATCACTGTTGCTTAGGCCTTTGTTTGTTCAGGCCAAGTTATGCTTTGTTTGTGTTATGTGCCCAAGAGGTTTACACACCACAGCATGGCATTAGTCATGCAGAGGGCTTGGGAGCAGAGAGCCATTTAAATGAACAAAGGACATTTTTCTTTTTGGCTCTGTTTATCTTCCTCTCCAGTTTTGTTGCCCTCTAATCTATCTCCATCTCTCTCTCCCTCCTTTCCCCCTCTCCCCTTCCCACCCCAAACATTTCTAATCAATGCAGAGGTCCTCCCACGTTCTTCCTTCCTCCTCCTCCTGATTCACCCTTCTGGAGACAAATGGAGCAGTGACTGACAGCTGGCAACATGAGGCTGTGGTGTGGGTTAAAAGGTGGAAATAGGAGTGGTGGCTTCAAGGTTTTCCAAGGAATTGCTGGAGCTGGGGGAGCAAAGATTGCTTCCAGAGTTGAGCAGAGGAGAACGAGCTGTGCCCTACATGTCTCCACTCTGGTTGAATCCTTGTGAAGGCTGACCTAGAACAGAGGCTGGGCAGAGCTAAAGAATAAAGTAGGTATTTATTCAAAGGATCTCCTCAATGGATCCACCTTGGGCAGCACGAAGAGCCCAGCCAGGGCTGCACCCAAGATGAACCAAAATGGTCACGAAATGCACGACCAGTCACTTTGATCAGTTCTGCTCCATTTGCATCTTGGAGTTCATTGTCCCATTCCAGCTTTAACCCATGCAGTCCCATCCTTCTTGTTTTTCTCTCTTCTGCCCACGTTGTTGGTGCTCTTTGGCCTGAGATTTGGATCATTTGTCCTTGGTCCCCAGCTAGAGAAGGAATTGTTTTGTCTCCCTGGTCTGTGCAGAGAGCTCACCATCCCCTAATATGAAGCTCAGAACTGCGCACTAAAGCAGCAGAGAATCTGAAAAATATAAAAGCTAAACCCTGAGGCATCACAGAAGTTTGGTGTGAGGGAGCATGTGCACCTTTGGGGGGTCCTGCTGGCTTGTGCTCTGGAGGAGCCCTGAGCAGGGCACATCCTGGGACTGAAGGAGCATCCTGCCCTCTTCTCACTGGTACAGGTTGGAGGGAGGAGGAGAAAGCCATCTGACTGAAGTTGAATTCCTGATCTCCCTGTTGTGAGCAGCATGGTTTATCTTTTAGGCTCATTGTGCTTGAGAGGAATCTCATCTTGATTTATTTCTGAGTGTGATAGAGTTAATGGACACTTCAGGGGGATGTGGGTCAAATTCTGCTCTCAGATGCGAGTTCATCACTCCCACTGAATTTGCAAGAGCTTTAGGAAAGCAGCATTTGACCTACTGCAGGATTGGTAAAGAACCCAACGTGACTTGTTTTTCTATCCCTCTACAGACAGGGATTAGGCCTGTTCCTAGAAGGAGCAGGATTAAAAGAACTGAAAGGTAACAACAACAGCCAAGTCTGTTGCTTGGGGTCACTAATTTGTGGAAAATTTTATTTCCTAGGTGGTAAGCTACTTGTATCTGAGTATAGCAGTGCAGGATGAATTGCCTTTTGGGGTACAGAAAGTACTGGCTTAGCAGCAGGAAGGAGAAGCACAGATGTGTGACATGGAGAGCCAGATTCTTCTTGTCCAGGAGAAAAAAGCAATTTTCTACACTGCAATTTGCAAGGAACCTTGATTGTACAGGCTTTTAGCTGTAATTTTTTAAATTATTGGATCTGCAGATAAATAATAGACACACAGGAGATGAGGTCTGTGGATGTGAAGTCCAGCAGGGACTGTTGGTTGTGTATGGGACATGCTACTTGGCTACTAATTATAATTGTTTTCCTAAATATCAAAGAATTTCAGTTGCAAAGGCCAGCTCATATACCCAAATGAAGATATGATTTCCATCTAAAAAAAAAAAAAAAAAAACCAAACCGAAACACAAATAATCATTGTACTGCACTAAACAAGAATGATAACAGTCAAAGATACAAAAACCTCAAAGTTAGGAATGGTGTCCAAGTGCTTTATCAGAAAGGAAGGTGGCTCTCCTGACTTGGAAGTGGTTATCCTGGTGTCCTGTTTTTGCAGTACAGTTTGGAATGTTGCATCAGTCTTGTACTGTAGATTAGCCCACGCAATCTTAAGGTAAATAGTCTAGAGATAAAGACCACATGGAAGAAGAACGCCTCTTGGTTTTTTTATGCACCCTGATGTTTTTGTGCTAAACTTCTTTTCCTTTTCTGTTTGCCCGCAACACAGTAAGTAACTGAGCATCTTATCTCCCACAGAGTCAGGCATCGGGGGGAAAAAAAAAAGAAAAAGCAAAAAAGTTAACAACTAACCAGAAAAATGGTTTTAACTGTAGTGATTACTGTGTATTCATTTGATCCTGTAGGTTTGCTGGCTTGTTGCAAAGTGTAAAGCATGTTAATGCATTTTTGCTGAGATAGCTATATACAAGACCTAAATAAAGCCATGTATTTCCAAACAGTTATATTTCCATGTATATGAAATTAATATATGAAGATGAAACTAGAGGACAGCCGGCTCTTGCTAATGATTGTCAGCTGCAAAAATTCTGGATTCCACACTGATCTCATGTACAGCTTTAATCAGCAATGGTGTTTAACTAAATATGGAGACATTTCACTGAAGATTATTTTATTTTAAGTATTTTTTTTGTTGGTGGTGGTTTTTTTTGGGTTTTTTTTTTTGTGCATTTCTTCTTGCTGTGTCACCTAATTGATTCATGGCTCCCATGAAGCTTTTGGGTATGGGATGCCTGGGATCCAAGCAAAATGCATTCTTCTCTTACTGGTTTGGCCAAGTCAGTCCTGTCTGAGTTCAGATGAATTAGGGAGCTTTTACTGATAGTCATTCTATAACTAAACATAAAAGTATAAGATGAATAGTATATGTATTATAGCAGTCTAGGACCTTGTTCTTTCTGCTGAAAAAAGGATGCAGTCTTTTTGAGACAATAATGGGGCTTTTTGTTATTGTTATTTTATTGTTAGACAGGTTACTGGGTGGGAGAACACAGTACCCAGTGGGTGCTGCACAGTATGCATGAGCCAATATTTTAAAGTAATGGGGCTCACAAAGACAAAACAATGAGAGGTGCTTTCTTACATTGCCAGACTGCAAAATTTTCCTAATAGTTCTCTGTAAACTCGTTTTGTTGGCTGTTGCCTTTGTTCTGGCCTTATGCCATAAATATAGCATGGAGCAAACTGCCATTGAAATGCTGGAGAGAGTTCAGCTGCCAGTTCCATTTCATCCTTGGTTTCTCACAAGTTGGTGCTAACAATTGATCTGCTTGTATTGGACACTGCAAATGTTCACCAGAACTGAGGCTGTAGATACCAACCACCATACTCCTGAGCGTTCTCAGGGGCACACAGGATGCAGTATGCCTGTTTTTAACTCATCTGCCTCAGCTGTGTTAGCAGCTGTAGTGAGTCCCTGTAGACATATAGGCAGGTGAAAAAGCATCAAGAAGAGAAGAATGAAGATGCTTGCTGTATTTGCATGATCAGGCAACATTGTGGGAAAATGGAACAGGGAGTCAATTCTTCCAAGCTTTTCAGTATAAGGAGGTTAAAAGTGGTGCTTTAACATTCTTCAGACCTTTCTCTTTTCCCTTAAAATACACTTTTGCAATCTGATTAATCTTGGAATGGGCAAAATACTAGTGGAGATTTTTT